>CM069905.1:133875102-133984031 GCA_036172215.1 Camellia granthamiana
CGCACGAGCCGAGAACTCCGGGAACTCCAAACGAACACAAACATGGATAATCACCGAGTGTTCCAAACGGTGACGTCCAAGTCTTGAGGACGGTCAAAAATGGGGTGTCTACAGTTGCCCCTCTTTGACAGAACTCGAAAGTCATAACAATGACGGGAGTGAATGTCAAAGTCCAGAGACGACCCATTTTTGACAAGGCCGAAGACTTGGACAAACATGCAAGACAAATCAAGGTATGCGCCCGAAGGCAGGGGCAAAATGCAACTGAAAATGCAAGAAGCCGGGCATAACTTATGATTATGCAAAGAAAAGCTGTAATGAAGCACACATGCAACAGTTATAAGCTAACATGCAACAGTCTACACTACAAATGCAGAAAGGCTGTAAGAGAATTATGAAATTCTCAAAACGTCTCACTCGGGAGATACAATACCTGTGCGGCTCGCCTGGTTCCACCAGCGGTAAATGAGCCGTACATATAATATCGTGCCTGAAAAGAAAGCAAACTTAACAGGTACAATATGATTAGCAACATGCATGACATATGCAATGCGACTGATAGATGCTATGCAATATATACAAAACTATGTATGAATAATGCAACTAATATGTAGTGCAATTGAAACTAATGCAAATGCAAACTACATGCAGGGCAATTGAATCATGATTCACTCGTAAGCGGTTCAAAACCACACATATGTCAAATAGATTGATGGAAGTAACGAGTCTGTCTACCATAGAAAAGGTGTCGAAGCCCTCAAGGCGCGAGCGCACGCAGAACTATGAGTAATGTAGACAGACACAAGAACAAGTATTGGGTGGAATGACATAAGTGGGGCAACGACCCGCCGAGGAAAGAATAATGATCCTAATGCCGGATGCAACAATTACACTACAATGTAATATGATGGATAGACGATACAATGGATATGGCACGCGGGCCAAACCAAATCCTCGCCTAGGAAAGGCATGTACACGTACAAGCCATGTCTAACATAGAAAAGGTGTCGAAGCCCTCAAGGCGCGAGCGCACGCAGAACTATGAGTGTATAGACGTGAAAAGTATGAGCACATACCAGACCAAGCTCAACCTGGAAAGGCGCAAGCCATGGATGGAAGGTGATGCAGTGGATGCATGCAACTAAAATGCAATATTTACAATATGCAATGGAATGGATATTTACAATGGATAAGGCAATGCAAGTGATGCGATCTGCTGGGGAAAATGCAATGGAATGCGTGGCATGTGCACTATTTACAAATGCGATGCATGACATGCATGTTTCTTTTTTTGATTTGTTTTTTTTTTGAAATGCATGACATATGCAGTATGTACAAAATGATGCATGACATATGCACTATTTACAAATGCGATGCATGACATATGCACGATGATGCAATGGCTACGATTGCAGCTTTCCCTATCTTACCCAACAAGGCGATATACTAGGTCGGTCCAGTATCCAGAATTGAGGCGTAAACACGCCGCCTCAACCTATGGGGCTTCCATACAGATTTCAAGCCGAGGGTACACCCCCCTGGGTATTTAAACCAGACTTTAGTCTCGGAAATTCCGAACCTTTGCGTTCTAGGCATAAGCCGTTCAAACTCTAGTTTTCACCGTCCCAGTTGGTTTTCCAGGAACTCACTGCAAAACACAGACAGGTGGCTTTACCAGACCGCCGAAAGTCGTTCGGGGCACGACAAACACCGAAGGAATTGCACCTTCAGAGGATTTAAGGTCTCCTAGACCGTGTGCAATGCATGACGATGCATGTTTTTTTTTTTTTTTTTTTTGAAATGTGTGGCAACACGCGGCTTTACGAATGCATGACAACGTAAGAATTGAGATGCGGTGCACAAGTCAGTGTGACATAATGCATGCCGAATGCGATGAAGTGCATATCTTAACGCACCGTAGGTTTTGCACCTCCCGAGGATTTAAGGTCTCCTAGACCGTGCGTGTTTAAGGTCCTCGCCATACCGAGGGGGGCAACTGTTTACACAACACTCTAAGTGAGTGTGATGCGAATGGGACACGCATTGCGGATGCAAATGGGGCAAAACGAGACGCGCGTGTCTCACAAGATGGAAAATGGAGTGCAATGAGGGTGCGCTAAATGGCGCGATGAAATGCATGCCAAATGCAATGAGGGGCGACTTAACACACCAAAGGGTCTCACACCTCCCGAGGATTTAAGGTCTCCTAGACCGTTGCGTGTTTAAGGTCTCGCCAGACCGGTACGGGGCAACGATACAAAGCGTAAATGCATGATAGTGCCTGTAATAAAGCATGTGACAATGCAGTCAAGCGGGTTTAAGGTCTCGCCAGACCGCGCGTGTTTTTTGGTCCCGCCGGACCTTGTGTGTTGGGGCAATGCATGATGATGAGATGCGCGAAAGAGCGCGATGAAATGCATGCCAAATGCAATGAAACGGTGTACGTCAATGTACCGAAGGTCTTGCACCCTCCAAGGATTTAAGGTCTCCTAGACCGGCGCGTGTTTAAGGTCCCGCCGGACCCTGTGTGGGGGCAACTGTGCGAATGTGACACGCATGCCACAAGGGATGCAAAACGAGGCACGCGTACCTCATTGGTGGGAAAATGGAGTGCGAGACGAGGCATACGTGCCTCGGGATGCAATGAAATGCGAAATGAGGCATGCATACCTCATCTGATGGAAAAAGAAGTGCAAAACGAGGCATACGTGCCTCGAGATGCAATGAAATGCAAAATGAAACACGTGAGAGTAGCACATCTCACGCGAATCAAAGATGAAATGCAAAGTGAAACACGTGAGGTAGCACACCTCACGCGGATCACAGATGAAATGCAAAGTGAAAACACGTGAGGTAGCACACCCCACGCGGATCACGGATGAAATGCAAAATGAAACACGTGAGGGTAGTACACCCTACGCGGATCACGGATGAAATGCAAAATGAAACACGTGAGGTAGTACACCCCACGCGGATCACGGATGAAATGCAAAATGAAACACGTGAGGTAGCACACCTCCCGCGAATCACAGATGAAATGCAAAATGAAAACACGTGAGGTAGTACACCCCACGCCGGATCACGGATGAAATGCAAAATGAAACACGTGAGGTAGTACACCTCACGCGAATCACAGATGAAATGCAAAATGAAACACGTGAGGTAGTACACCCCACGCGAATCACAGATGAAATGCAAAATGAAACACGTGAGGTAGCACACCTCACGCGAATCACAGATGAAATGCAAAAATGAAACACGTGAGGTAGTACACACCCACGCGGATCACGGATGAAATGCAAAATGAAACACGTGAGGTAGTACACCTCACACGAATCACAGATGAAATGCAAAATGAAACACGTGAGGTAGTACACCCCCACGCGAATCACGGATGAAATGCAAAATGAGGCACACATACCTCATTGAATGGAAAATGGAATGCAAAACGAGGCACGCGTACCTCGAAATGTAATGAAATGCAAGATGAGAGAGTATGACACACATGCCACACGACAATGCAAAGCAGTGCAAGTCGCAAGGGACGTGCAAGATGGCGCGTTACAATGCGCCGGACAATGTGATGGATGCACGCAACGCACACGGGGCAACTTCTGAATCTCTGTAAACAACAAAAGGATACAAAAGGATACGATCTTTGCTTGAATTTGAGTGCCACACACAGAAGACACTGTCTGAGGTCAAAACGGAGGGCCGGTTGAGCATCGGGGATGCACTTTCTTGCACTTTATTGATCTATGGAGACCCCAAGACCCCTCATCTTGCCTAAAAACATCCTTGGGGAACACCACCGGCTGGGTGGGAAGGCACACCGGCTGCCACCCGGCTGCATAAACTCATCCACCGGCACAATATTGTGCCGACCGGCACACAAAATAGTGCCGACCGGCCAAAAAAGGGCTGATCGGGGGGCAGTTTTGCCATTTTGCTTCGGGTTTTATAAAATAGGGCTTGAAACCCTATTTCTTCACTTTCATACCGCCGAAAACTTTTGCCCTTTCTTTCTAGAGCCTCTTTTCCTTCTCATTCGCTCATTTCCTCAAGCTTTCGCGCCATTTCCGTCGTCCGATTCGCGAAGTTCACTCGCGTTTCGGACATTTTGAACCGAACAAAACTTTGTTTCGGCGCCTCTTTTGCTATTTTCTCCTTTTCGGGACTTGTTCCCCTTGATTTCATCTTTCTTTCCGTGCCTTTTCACCTTCCGGCTTTTCCGGCCACTTCCGGCCCTCTCGGGGTTGACTTTTTTGGTTGACTCTTCACATTCCGGTTCTTCCGGCCATTTTCTCACCACCACTGTCATGGCCGACGACATTCCACCCGTCGGGACTTCCCCCGGATCATGAGATGGATCCCGGGGTCGAGCTCCTCCCATTGAGCGAGCGTCCCTTCGACCCGGCGACCTACCCGCCCCGGCGATCCACGTACTTCCGCCAGATGGACTCTCGCCATTTCTGCGGTTTTGACAGGGCTCTGGACCCGGAGCTTCTGCTGCGCGAGCCGACCTCGCACCTCTCATTCGGCACTTCCGAGGTAACATTCTTTTCTCTACTTTACTTTCTGCAATGTAGAACTGTAAACTGTCAACTGCCATAGCTGATTACAACTTTTACTTGCTTAACTCTGATATACTATACTGTAGTTGATTGTAGACAACTTCACAACTGATATCTGCTTAGGACCGAGACACATGCACACACACTGCACCAGCCTCAATCACCCAAACACGGCACACCGTATTTCACTGCAAACTCACCGATACCCGGTATTTATTTGAATCTGAAAACCTGCACACATGCTAGATTTATACTGAATCGCACCACTCGAATACGCTGACGTATTACATGCTGCAGTTCACTGTAGGCTTATCATGACCCCGTTATCTGCTTGAATCTGAAAAAAAATGTGCACACGTGCACCATATTTGCATTGCATTTACTAAAAAAAACTCATTGCTGCATCACATATTGTAGTTTACTGTAAGTGCAACAGCACCTGATTTCTGTTTGAAAAAAAAACGTGCACGCATGCTAGATTTTGTATTAACTTTAACATGTTCCCTCAGAACTGTGCATTTCATATTGCTTTGCAACCATTTGTTTGTAAACAGGGAGATTCCCATACCATCCGCGGGTATGGGAATGTTACGGCTCGAGATTGGTACTTGGAGCTTCCTGAGGTAGTCCGACACATCGTGGACGAGGCGGGCTTCGGCTCTTTCTGCAGGGGTCTGACTCGACTTACTGCCTGCAGGCCTCTTCTCTGCGGCCCTGGCAGAGAGATGGTGGGGACACCACCGATTCATTCCACCTATCGGCGACTGGGGACATGACGATGACCCCTTATGATTTCTCGGTGCTTACCGGCATCGGGGTTTGGGGGTGATCCGATCCCCTTCGATATTGATATGGACGAGTGGACTGCCGCTCAGATTCATTTACTTGGCGCGGCTCCGCCTTTGGCACGTCCCGGTTTTGTCCGCTATTCTTGGTTCGAGGTGCAGTTCCGGGTGCAGGCCTCTCCTTGTTGACGCAGCTCCGATGACCGACGGTCGCCGCAGAGCAGTATGCACGCGGCTTCTTGATGTTCTTGTTGGGGACCACACTATTCGCCGACCGGGCGAACACCGTGCCTCTCTGCCTACTCAGTGCACTGTGTGGACGTCCGGGGACATCTTGCGCTATGACTGGGGGTGGCGCGGCTCTGGCCACTCTTTACGGCTACATGAGTTCGGTTTCTCGTGGCAGCGGGCAGTTGCTCGGGGGGCTACTGGCGAGCTTGGGAGGTACGTCTTCTTTTCCGCTTTACATTTCTGTTCTGCACTTTCTGTACTCTACACACTGCACACGCTGTAGTCTGCTTTACACTTGCTTGTATACTGTACACACGGCACACACATACTCCCGCTTTATACTGACTGTACACTGTTCACACTGTACACTCTACTCAATACACTGCACAACACACGGCTCCGCTATTTCTGCTTTTACTCTGTATTCTGCTTTTTTCTGATAAACGTTCTGACATCTGTTTTGCAGCTGTGGGTGTACGCCTACTTCCCCAGACTAGAGCCAGTGCCGGAGGCGGAGACCCCTCTGGTCGTCCCCCTTTTTCACGTCGCTACGACGGGAGGTGTACCCGGAGGCCGCGGGAGACTTTCAGCTTCTTCCGCCGCTACTTTGACACCATCACCTCCGCCGAGGTATGTTTTACTTACAGTTTATTTAAGCTTTACTTTTCCACTGTATATTTGCAATATCAGTAGGTAGTAAATTGTATTTCAATTTCACATCACCTGGCAGCCCATGGGCTCCCCCTGTCAGTGATAGTTCGGAGTCGGTTTGCCGGCGCGATCGAGACCTCGCGTTACCGGATTTTGCTAGAGGGCCCGGTCTGTCGGGCTTGGTACCTGGGTGAGCGCTTCTTGCGTCAGACCTCAGGGTTTACCTGAGCAGATAGTTCCGATGCATCCTCTCCGAGCATATGAGGGACACCGAGGGGTTCACCGCCGAGCAGATGGCGGACTACACCATTGGCTGGGAGGCAGCCGGCTTCAGAGGCGAGGGCGATTACTCAGAGTACGTCCGGAACCTTCATCATGCGGCCGCTGAGCGGGGGTCGCCAAGCTGAGCCAGAGAGACCCGCGGCGCCGGCGGCTAGGGCGGAGGTGGGAGCAGGAGCGGGATCGTCTCAGAGATCTCGAGCTCGTGGGAGGAGGGGGAGTGCAGAGGGGACGAGGGGACGGGCTGGCCCGCTCTGCCCACCATGTTGACTTACAGGGGGGCAGAGTGGGGAGACCTACCAGATCCCTTTTGCTCCTCCCCCGGCTGGTCATGAGTTGGCTGGTATTCCTGACTTGCCTCCGGTATGTATTATTTTATTTCTGCATCTTGCATTGTCATTTCATTTCAGTTCATTTGATATTCCACAGAATATTGATGCATCTAATACTTTTGCAGGCTTCTTCTGAGTATACCCGGCAGTCATTGGAGCTGAATGCCTCCATGGCGGGGATGCTGCAGCGGACCTTCGAGTTCCTAGCCTTCTATGGCCTTCCGGTATGTTTTTCTCCGACATAGTTCCAAACTATATACAAAACTGCTTTGCATAATCTGATGCACAACACATCTGATAAACTGTTTACAGCACTTGGGCACACTGTATTTATCCACTGCATTCTGCACTGATAAACTGCTCACACTGGCATTCACACGCTGTACTCATACACTGTATTCTGATCCGACAAACTGCTCGCGGCATTCACAGCATTGTACTCATACACTGCATTCTGATCTGATAAACTGCTCACGGCATTCACACACTGTACTCATACACTGCATTCTGATCTGATAAACTGCTCACCACGGGCATTCACACACTGTACTCATACACTGCATTCTGATCTGATAAACTGTATCGTGTATACTGATGCTTCTGCCTTTTGTACTTTTCAGCCTCCCTTCCCGATTCCTGCAGTAGGTGGCGGCGCTCCATCGGGACCTCCCCTTTCTACTCGGGATGGCAGGATGTTCCCCCGCACCAAAGGGGGGCGTGGCCGTGTGGGGAGCAGCTCACAGGCTCCAGTTGCAGGGGATGGTGAGTCGGAGGCGGGGACGGAGTCATTTGCGGAGGAGGCCGGGGATAGCTCGGGCTCGGGCTCTGACAGCGACACTTCCGATGATACTCCTGTGCTTCTGCCCAGGAAGAGGGCGAGGATGGATCCCGCGGCGCGAGGCCATTGATGATGATCACAGACTTCTGCTGTTTTTCTTTCATTTTCTTTTCTTGTACTTTTCTCTTTCTGGTAGATAGGGTACTATGTACTGCCGCAGGCAGATTTTTGTCTTTCTCAAACTTATGTACTTGAACAGATTATGAAATGATTGTACTGCATCATATTACACCTCAAATGTAAATGATTACGATTTGTTGTCTGAAAATTGAGCACTTGCACTGTAATAATCGGATAACCAACCAACTAACAGCAAACAACCCAGACAAATCACTGCTCAAACTGAACAAATAGCCCATATTCTGCTGAGGACTAATCTGCTGGGGATTGATCTGCATTTATCCCATAACTCAGTATTCGGTTCATTCTGCACATAGCAAGCTCTGAACAGATAGCCCCAATCTGATGAGACAGATCACAAAGCTGACACGGTTGCAGTTGAGACATACTCGGATGTCCCAAATTTTCCCTTTCCTTCTCTCGCTTTGCACGGATGTAGAGAATGGCACGGCATTCTGAGCACAGACGATTTTGAGGTAAAGAGAGGTTTTTTTTTTTGACTTGGGTATCGAGCCTACAACCGGACACCGCCGGAGAACTCAAGTACAGAAAGTAAAAGGCACACGACCTAAGCACAACGAGACACACTCGAAAAGACTCAAAACTAAGTTGAGACTAACAAACCAGAAGACACGACACGGACGTGTTTGAAAACAAAAGATCTTGAGGAGCCAATCCTTCCGGGCAGGTTTCCCACCCTCTCTGATTTGTGTGATTCTCACGCCACTCGGCCCTCGAGCTCGGTTTTTTCTCTCAAAACCCTCTCGCTCACTTTTCTCTCGACTTACACCTCTCTATTCTTTATTCTCTCATTTTTCATCCCTCCCCAGGGTGATTGATGGATGAATAGGAAGCGGCGGATTCATGCCGAATACAGCTAGCTCACGGCTATTTCTTCTGATAGATAGGGTGCCTTCCTGGCAAGCACGTTGATGACAAGGGAGAGACAGAACACCTGGCTCAAACTGTGCCCCTAGTTCATTACTTTGACCATTTTTTCGTTTTCTTTCTAAAACAGTTTTGATCAAAATGAACGTCAGATTAACGTGCTTGTTCGATTTTTGATTTGAAAATCATGCAAGTCAGGCCGTAAGCACTGAAAGTTTTCCTTTGGGTCCAAACATGGTCCGATTTTGGAAAATGAAATAATTTTCAAGAAAATAGTCAACCTTAGTAAAAATTCTCAAAAACTATTTTCGCGAACAGACAATGCTCGACATGGCGCGGAACCTACCCTCGAGATACGCAACCTCGGATCGGAGGCAATTTGGGAAAATTGTCCCTTGCTTGAAAGGGGGGGAAGAGGGCAACGGAAAGTTGCCCCTAGTTTGGGCGGCTACTCAGGGCAACTTTATGGCGATATGAGGCAACGGAAAGTTGCCCCTTGTTTGGATAATGCCACGGCATATTGTAAGCCAGTCCTTGTTGATGACGATCGGACCCTCGGACGCAGAGGAGACGAAGACGGTTTGAACCAATATATGGACACAGTCACCTGGAAGGTGTTGGTGGTTGGGCTTCAGGAGGAAGTTGATCACGCGGCTCCAGTTGTTGCAACCGAGACATCGGATTTGGAAGAAGCACAAGTAATCAAAACCATTGCATGGACTGAGACGCTATGAAAGCGTTAAGGGCTGGACTTCAAGATGAAGTTGCCTACGTATCCCAAAACATGGGAATCAAGCCTTACGTAGTTCCGGTTAAGGTACTCTCGGGTATTTAATCTTCACTGTTTAGGCTCTAATTTTTGCCAAGGCGCCTGTTGCAGGTTTTCGACCTTGCGAGCTTTGTTTTTCTTTCTTTGTTCTTCTTTTTTTTTCTTTTCATTTCTTTTTTTTCTTTTCTTTTGTATATATTTTTTGCTTTTTCTTTTTTTCTTTACTTTTTGAATTTTCTTTTTTCTCTTTTTTTTTTGCATTTTGTATTTTTCTTTTGCTCTAACTTTTGCCTGGGTCGCCCTTCCGGGTTTTCGACCCAGCGAGCCTCTCGAAGGGTAAAAGTGTAGCAAGTCCACGCCAAATGGCTTTGAGATTGAAGCCCTCTGTATCCAGGAGAGTGGCTGTTGTATTGATTCGCAGAAAGGTCCATCACGGTTGCTTCACGAACCTTGTCTGGTGGGATCTGACCTTTTTGATCTGACTTTGGTGCCTCTTGCTCGAGGGTTGCTTCAAACTGGGCCACACGGGCATTTGACTGCTTGGACATTCTGAACAGATTCCTGGTTCGGAACAGATAGATGGAACCTTGAGGCTAAGAGCGATCCTAGGCTGCACAATCTCAAGAGCGATTCCACACGGGTCTTTACAGGACTGCGCAAAATATTTTGTTTTTGAAAGTTTTTAAGAAAACGACACATCGCCTGCGCTAAAGATAGTGTGGAACCAGTCTGGATCAAGCCAGGGTCCTTCTCAGTACCCACGTTGACAGGCATGATTTCATTCATTAAGGGCTTAGCACGCCTCTCTTTCTCTCAGGATGATCAAAATTTTACAAAACCCGAGGAATTACTTCATCTTCGTTTTTATCACCGTAGTGTTCAAAAGGGTTTTGAAAAACTTAGGTCAATGCAACGAGTCCAAGGCACAAGAGAGTAGGTAGAAGGCACTACCGTTCCACCCACAAAGCAAGCATAAAAACGGAATAGCCGCAGCTGTTTTATTCCAAAACCCTGATTGCAACCGGCTCCTTGACTGAGACAGACTCAAAGGAAAAACAACTAATTACAAAACAAAACGGTGTTTGAGGCAACAACCCCGAAATCACCCGGTGTTCTATACAAGAGAGATTGACTCATTACAATTAGACAGACCCTTAAACAAAAGGACTGACTCAAAACAATGAGACAGACTCAAGATAAAACAAAAGACTGACTCGACACCCAAGTCAGGATTAACAAAACTACTATAGGTCGATGCTCAAAAATGCGTGCCAAACGCTGCACCCAAAAATGTTCCTAATACTGCCCTCAGGCGGTTCACCTTCTGATCACATACTTGCGGTATCTGTGTCCTCGATATCTGTATCCTCACATTCCAAGAACTCTGTAGTGACTGATTTGGCCGAGGTAGGCGGGAGGATAACCTTGTTGTCAATCAAATCCTGCACCTCGTGACGGAGGCGGAAGCAATTGTCCGTGGGGTGGCCAGTCTGCTGATGGTACGCACAGTACTGAGTGGCGTCATGGCCTGCTGGAAGGGGTTTGGGGAGCGGCCTAGGATCGAGGGGTGTAAGATGCCCCTTTTTGGCCAAGATCAGGAGTGCCCTAGACAAAGGCATGTAGAGAGGGTGGAAGACCCGGCGTCCCCGAGGCAGGTACTTCGAAGCCTGAGCACTTTTGCTAGATGAACTAGCGAACGGGTCAGCGGGTGCGGCTTTGGATTTCTGATTCTTTCCTGATGCAAGGCTGGGAGCGGGAAGAACTGTTTTGGCTTGACGGAGCCTATCCCGGTTCTCCGACTGGCTGGAACTGCCCTCGGGCGGGGTGGGGAAAGCGTCTCCCACAGCTTTTATCACAACTGCAGATACCTGTTGCTTGTTCATTCCCCGGCTTTCAAAGCCTCTACTGCCCACAGCAGTTGTTCGATAGGGTCGGCATCTGCCTTCGTCTTACCTTTGTTTCCGGCCTCAGCCTGGTCTAGAACTTGGTTTGCTGCGTCGTTGCCACAGTTGGAGACCATCTCCGGTTGGCTGAGCTCAATCACAATTCGTCCCAGTAGCGGGGGCTCCTGGGGTATAAAGCCTCCGGTATACGGTGCGGCTGGTGGCGAAACAGACATCCCATAGGCGAGATCCGCTACGGATCTTTGAAGATCACCTATCATTCCCATTATTTCAAAAGCAGTAGGCTCACGAGCCTGATATAGGTGAGGGGTCCAAATTGGGTGTGCGGTAGGCGACCTGGGCGGATGCGGCATGTCAACAGTAGCATCATTCTGTGGGATGGTTTCCTGACTCAATGCGGCCGTCATGACCACAATTTCTTCAGAGTTCTGCGTCATGTTCAGTCCTGCCTCAGCAAGGGGAAGACACTAACTGTTCTGGATCAACTCACTGAATCTCTGAACTGAAACGGAAAACAAACAGCATTTCAGCCCCAAACAGATCAAACACGGGTGTAGTCGAACGACTGCATTCTACTACTGAACACTGTTCCTCGAAGTTACTGTCCTCAAATCTGAATCTGACAACCGCAGATGTAACTGATTCACAACAATACTGATACTGGTGCCCTCAGGCCTGATGCCCAGACTCGCAAACTGGTATATGCATTCCCCTGTAGAGATACACTCTAAAAGCACATAGCAAGTAGATGAGAGCCAATACACCCCTATGTTGGGGTAGGGTTTCCCTGTCCTATTTTGTCAGGAGCGAGGGTTTCACTACGCACGCAGCGGTTTCAAACAACTTAGCATCGGGTAAGCAACCTGTCCTAGTTTGGAATGGTCACTATGGATTCCGAATATGTACTAGGTCGAATGGTCAAAAGAGGGTGCCCCGGTAAAACCGGGGTTTGTGTTCCCATACTGGCAGAGCCCGCAACCGGTCAGCCTTATGGACATGCCTTGACAAGACAAGCCTCCAGCAAACCGCTCAGGAATAGCAGATGGCCAACACGGTGTCCTAGGCGCACCAATGCACATGCAATGCAAAGAAACACATAAGTGAGATCAAAACAGGATATCACGAGTTCGAGTCAAGCTCTCTAAAGTCCCCAGCGGAGTCGCCAGAAACTGTAGACGTCCCCCGAACGCATCCCGGGGAGGGTGCGACTCCCCCCCGTTCTGGTTCGATATTGGGTCACTACAGTTCGAAGGACTCAATTTGTCACGGTTCTAAATCTGAACCAAAGAGTCCAACTCTGGCAAATCGTTTTGAAGAAAAACAGATTTTGAAAAGAAGTGCCAAACATGGACTGCTTTGCCAGATTACAGAGTCGCCACCTAAATATTTTAAAATGGGAAATTTAGGAAACCCTGACTCGGTGCCGAAGGCCACATGTCCGTCATCACCAAAGTGGTCTTGGCTCGGGAGCTTGGGTACGATCGGGGAAGGTCAGCTATGAGCACCCCCTTTCGCCCGGTCCGAAGACCGGCCTCTACTAACCATGATATCCGTTTTTGAAAACTTTATGCGTTCTTATTCCGGTTATTAACCTAGAATTACTACGTGATGCGCGCAGCAAACAAGTATAGACTAGATCGCCTAATTTGGAAACAAACATTGCATATCCGTTCGTTTTGAAAATGCTTTGGAATTTGCTACCCGCAAGTAGGCTAAAACACGGATTTTAATGAGTTGTTCTAACTCAGGCAATCCAACCTTCACCCACAGGCATTCAAGCAGTTTATAACACATAATCATTTAGCCGCATGGCAATCATACTGTCATGGTAACATTCACACGCATGTGGTATGCTAAAGCGTAAAATACTTACATCGTACTCCGTGCCAAAAACAGTAAACTAGTTAGCAAACATGCATGACCTAGTTCATGTTAAGTGGCTAATGCAACACAGGCATAGATGTAATCCAGAGTAGGCTCGGCTAACCCTAAACATGGCACATGAGATGTAACAACTATCACGTATTCAATTTGGAATTGAAAATACGATGCAGTTTGTATGATGTACCGAGCCCGGTGCATGTAAACAAATGCATGAATGCACGCATGCATTGCATAAGGTATGCTAAGATAGACGTGCCCTAATCTACCATTGTAAGCAGGTAAATAAAAGGGAGAAAGAAATGGGGGTTGGAAGACATACACCCACTCACACACACTTATTACAGTTTTGCCCTCCCTCGGAGGGACCGAATAATACAGAACCAAATAAATAATTAACTATTCTAGCTAATTAAATATTACAAATCAACTAAATTAATTCAATAAATTAATTAATCTAATTAAGTAGTAAATGGCCTCGGGATGAGGGTCCAATGCACGCGCGTGCCCGGGACTCGCTCGGAATCGCACTGCCATGCATGATTGCCTCTGTTTTCCCTGCTTTCCTCCTCTGAAGATTGCCAAAACTTCAGGAACACTTCCTTGGGCACTGGAGATCACTACCGGCTGGGGTAGAACACCACCGACTGAAGTATGTGGCCACCGGCACTGAATTCAACCACCGGCTGCCAATTGACTGCCGGTCGGCACTAAATAGTGCCGGCCGGCACAAAATTCCTGCAGAACCTGCAGACCACAGCAGCAGAGGGCAACAAAATGCATGGCAATGTGATTCAAGGTATTTATGCACTACACACACCTCTTATCATGTTATTGGCTCAAGGGGGCATGTGCCTTGATTCCCGGACCACCAATCGCGCATTTCCATGCATGATGGCCCTAAGAACCAAGAATGCAACTTTGATTTCAAATGCATGCAAACCACATAGGCACAAAAGGGGTACCAAACCTCTATCAAACTCACTTCAAGAGGCTTGGTATGCATGTCAATGTGGTGAAATCCTAAGTATGTCAACTAAGCATGCAATGTGGACAATGTGATACACTTATGCAAGCATGCAAACAAGCATATAAGGCAAGCATGCAAACCAATGAAATGATGGACTTAGACATGAATTAGGCAACTCAAAATGGGCCTAAAATCAGTGGCCAAAGTGCCTAGAAAATGAGACCAAATGCACACACACACATGCAAGTGTTAAGGCTCAAGACTTAGGCATACAAAAGCAACTCTCATGCACACTTAAAGAGACCAAACATGGGCAACTAGTATGCACTTAAAGCTCTGAAATTCAAGTTAAACATGATGCCAAATCATGCAATGAAGCATGCCAAACAAAGCATGCAAATGGCCTAGGCTCAAGGCAAGTCAATGGGGGTTTGAACCAAACCAAGACAAAGCAATTATGGCATGCATTGATCAACCCAAAACAGATTTTTAGCATGTCAAAATAGGCCCAAAGGACTACTTAGATGGCATCTAAGAGGCTCAAGTACAAAGGCATGCAACATGACCAAAACATGGAGTATTCAACTCATGCTTTTAAAGCATTAAAGAAGCAACTAAAGCATGCATACAAGTACACCAAAAAGTCTGAAATAGCATGCTAGATGGTTCCAAACTATCAAAAATGAAGCAAGCATGGCATGCTACACACTCATACTCTCAAGGCCAACAAGCCGAATGCAAAGGAGCTATATGATACATGCCAATATCAACCCAAATGGCTATGGACAGAGCTAAAACATGTCAAAATAAGCACATAAGCTTCATGGATCTAGGCCTAAAACATGTTCAAAACAAAGGCATATAACCTAGACATGTTAAAGCATCAAATAGGCATTACAAGGCAACTATGCTAAGCATGCATAAGGGACCTAAACCAACTTAAGAACATGTTATATCATGGCAATATAAGCATGGAAAACAAGCCAAACATGTTCAACACACACTCAAGCATGGTGCTCTCTCAAGAGGCAAAACTTGCCCTTTTCAAGGATATCAAGGAGAGGGGGTGGCCCTCCCCTTTCTAGGACTTTATGGCACCATCTCCACCACTGAAATCCCTCAAGATTTCAGCGGTGGAGAGGCCCAAACACACTAGTCCCGGATCTCTCCAAAATAGCACAAAAAGGGACCCTTTTCAAGGTCTAAAGGGGGTCAAACCTCCCCAAACCACTAAGCACTCTTAATATACAATAAAGAGGGTCAAAAATAAGAACTTTTATGTGCCAAACACTAAGCCCAAAAACTGTTATAAAGCAAGCAAAAGGAAGGTACAAGAATGGGGTAAAAAGAGAGTTAGTGTCTTACCCTTGAAACCTCTTCAACAAAGATGATGTGTTGGCCTCCTTGAGTACCAAACCAGCTCCAAAGCTTCAAAACAAACCTCTGGACCCTCAAGAACCAAAGGAAGGTGGAGCACTAGGTGCTTGTGTGCAAAAGTATGAACTAAAGCACCTAGTGTAGTAAGTAAGCAAGAAAGGAGAGAGATAAGATAGATATATGATCTAACCTAAAACCAGAGCTTGGTCTCTCTCTAAGATGGTTGAAACCTCTCAAGAATTCCCCCAACCTTAAGCCAAGAAGAAGAGCTTTCCTCTTATAGAACTTGTAAGACTTACAAGCTAAGCAAACAAGGGCTCATCCCTCCATACACGTGTATGGAGGGGAAGCTAAAGGCACACAGCTGTCTGAAAATATCTCAGAAAGCAAGTGCACAGTGGTCGGCAGGGCAAAATGGTCATTTTGCCAAAATTTAGTGCCGACCGGCACAAAATAGTGCCGACCGGCACAATATAGTGCCGGTGGCCACTACAGCCAGCCGGTGGCCTCTAGCCACAGCCGGTGGTGTATGGGAATGCCTCACAAAGCATTTCCTGCCCTTCCAAGGCAAAACACAAGTGTTTGGTGCAAAACCAAACACTAACGGTCGAGTTCGGAGGTCCTGAGGTAAGGCGCACGAGCCGAGAACTCCGGGAACTCCAAACGAACACAAACATGGATAATCACCAAGTGTTCCAACGGTGACGTCCAAGTCTTGAGGACGGTCAAAAATGGGGTGTCTACACAAGTGTATGACCATGAAACATGCACTGAAATATCATTTCAAATGATGCCAAATCATGAGAATAGTCTAAGCAATGCATGCTAGTGGACTTGATACACAAAGCTAAGAAGCTAGATTGAACCATGGCTATACAAAACAATGCATGCATGACTAAAACAACATCAAACAGAGCTCAAGTATGGTAAAACATGAGGGAAAGCTTCTTTGAGTTGAGCCAAAACATGTAAAAATGATGGTCCAAACACAAGATGCATGTTATGCTAGCATGCAAGATTGCTCTACAAGTATGTGAAGCATGCAAGATGCTATCAAACCAACTTAAAACAGAGTTGAAGCATGCTAAAATAACACCAAAAAGTTACTGAAATGGAACCAAAACATGCTACTATTATGAACTATTTATACTAGCATACAAGACAACAAGGAGAGGGGATGACCCTCTCCTATTTGGGACCTCAAAACCACCTTTCCACCACTGGAAATCCTCTGGATTTCAGTGGTGAGAAGGCCAAAACAAGGTGGTCCCAATAGCTTAAAAGGATGGTTCAAAACAAGGCCAAACAAGGCCTAAAAGGGGGTAGACTATCCCCAACACAAAAGTGACCTTAAACAAACATCACAAGCATGAAAAATCAGAAACTTTTACAGTAGAAAGTTAAGCTTAAATAAGCATGCAAATAGGTCTAAAAGCTTAAGCCAAAACAAGGAATGAAAAGGTTAATTTCTCACCCTTGAAGAACACCTTCAAGAACACAACTCTAGCAGCTTTTCTGAGTTCAAACCAACCCAAAAACACTAACACCAGCTCCTAAGTACCTCAGCAACAAAAGGATGGTGTTCTAGTAGGTGTTTGTGTGCAATAGTATGAAGAAATCACACTTTTGAGCACAAACAAGGGTAAATGAAGAGAGAGAGGTAAAATATAGAGAGAAAGAGATATAGAACTTGTATATCAAATTCTAAAAACCTCTAGAAAGGGAGAGGGGCCCCCCTTCTTATAGAAAATCAATTCTCAAGCTTGTTGAACAAGCTTGAGTCTTGATTCAATCCTTCTATACACGTGTATGGAGGATGAGAATTGTGCTCACCAGCTGTCACAACTGGCACAAAAATATCTACAAAAGTAGGTGGAAAGGTCTCGGCCAAGAAATATGGCCGATCGACCAAAAAGAGTGCCAATCGGCTAACACTTATGGCCGATAGCAAGAAAACAAGGCCGATGGCACAAGGCCTTAGCCGATAGGTTGTAGGGATGGCCAACAAGCCACCCTTTTCCTTCAGGAGCAAAACCACAAGTCCTTGGTCCACAACCAAGCACAAGACAAACAAGTTGAGAGATCCTAAGGCAAGGCGCGCAGCCGAGACCTTCGAGAACTCAAAACGAACACGAGCATGGATGATCATCGAGTGTTCAAATGATGACGTCCAAGTCTTGAAGACGGTCAAAAATGGATGTCTACAATGTCCCAATCCAGAATACCAGAGCACAATAAAAAACACAATCAAGAAACATAGGGAGAGAGAGAGCCGGTGAAGGTGTATCTACTCTGTATAAGCTTGCTTTAATCAGAGCTTCTCGCCGTTGATGGGAGTGGGTTGCTGGTGAGGGTGGGTCGCCGGTGAGGGTGAGTTTGGTGGAGGAGAATGGGGCTGGCTGAGTGAGAGTGACTGTGTATCTACTTTGTATAAGTTGTATTGAATTTGGGCGGGAAACCAAATTCAATTTGTTTTCAATTTTTTTTTTTTTTATAGCCGTTGGATCTGCAACGGCTGATCTCAGTCGTTGCAAGGAGGAAACGAAGGAGAGGCATTAAAGAGGGGATCCAGACTCAAAGAAATTGTGTAGGAACAGAACCACCGGGCCTTTAGCTATTTTTTCACGTGCATATTTATGCCATTCACGAAAATAATGACATGCTATGTTTCAGTTTTATGCATGTCACGACCCAAACTCGTCCCTATACGTTTAGTATCGTAACCGGCCAGTAATCCTTGGATTATCGAAGGCCTCTGAACTGTTTAACAAAATTAAGGGGGCTAGCGGAAGCAAATACAAAAATAGAATTGTCCAATGAGCTGTGCTGACTTATATGAACGGAATATTTAAAACTTTAAATACGCATAACCAAAAGTCATTCTTACGTTATACCCACACACCATGTAGCATTTTAAGTACAGCCAACAAAAACAAAACGAGTCTTATATACATAAATAACCAGAGCTCAAAACGCGTGACACTTCAGGAACCCCCACGTGAGGCACAATGGTTGGTTGACAACAAAACACAGATCCAAACAAAAGCCTTCAGGCTCACTCTCCAGAATGCCCACCTATACATATATATACGCATAGTGAGTTAAAACCCAGTGAATAACATTAAGGTAAAGAAGTTAGTGAACGAATTCTGAACATTTTATAATCATAAGTCAAATCATAACATAATCATTCTCATATCTGAACATACTAATGGTACATCCCATAGAACACGTCACATATTGTCTTCCGACTAGAATAATCGGTTCCGGATACCGATTAAACACATATCACCACAATGAAGTGGCTAACGAGATCTCGTACTCGCATATATGTCATGGACCCGCATTTACATGCTGTCCTCCATGACTTGGGACTATCTATGGATGCCATAATAGATTTCAATCATAGGAGATTCGTTCACGTAAATAATCATTTCAGAAATCATGACTTAACATATCACGTTTGGAGCATAATTCATATAAACATATCTTTACAATAATGTTACTCACAGTGGGCTCCCGTAAACGGTCAATCAATCTTCGGATGTTGACCTACAAACACAAAAGTACATAACATAAACATATCTTATCATTACACATTCATATGGCCATCACGGTTTAGCTTTCTTTACATTGATTCTTGTTCTTTCTTATCACATTGCTTAAAACACACCCTTGTAATCTCTTAACTTAGTATATTCCTTTCTCGGTGTGTTTCTACTTCATATCCTCATTATTATGGCTAAATTAAGGCTTAGGAATGCCTAAGATGCAATGAGGATACCAAAATGCATTGGAAAACATTTAGTCAATTTTCTGAAAACAGGGTCCCCACTCGAGCGGAGCTTTCCTCCCTCGAGCGGACATACAAAATGTGAATGGTTGCTCGAGCGCAGCTTCCTTCGCTCGAGCGGTCTGCAAGATATGAAACTTCTGGGAGCTTGCATTTCACGCTCAAGCGGGCTTCAGGTCGCTCGAGCGGAAGTGCCCGTACTCAGAGTGGTCGCTCGAGCGTGAACTCCTACGCTCGAGCATAGGTGCAAATTCTAGAATTTTCAGATTTGATCTCCAAACTCAAAACTCGAATACAACTCTCCAAAACACATCTCTTGGGCCCCAAAACTTGAGATAACATTGTAAACTTGCAAAATATGATGAATTAAGGATTATTTCATAAAATCATGGCCCAAGGGTTTGCCAATAACTCACAATTCATCTTGAAACTTAAGAAGCAAAACATGCATGTAAAATCTTTCAAGCTCTTTTCTTCAAAACTCATGAAAGTAGTAAATTGAGCTCATAAGCTCCATGCATGTAAGAAATTCCTTTTCAAAACATGAAATCAAGGTTCAAAACATGATAATTCAAACATGCATGTACCAATCAATTCACAACAACACCTTGAATGCTCAAGCTCAAATCAACATGGTAAAACTCTATATATTCATGCATGCATGTGGACTTTTCCTCCAAATTCTTTGAAATTCAACATGGATGATATGAATCATGTTCAAAATGATAAAATTAAACTAAACTAAGCATGCATGTATGAATTAACTCTAAATTCATCGTCCTTAGTTCAAGTCTTGAACATAATCACAAATTTCTCTTAAATTGATCTACTTGATGGCTTAAACTCATAATTAAGTCTTGAATTCTCACCTAAAGTCTTGAACAAGTCAAATTCTTGCAAATCTTAGAGCTTCTCTTCTTAATCTTCAAGAATCAAGCTTTAATCTTTCAAACTCTTAGCTTTCTCTCACTAAAGTGAACTCACTCTCCCTCTAAAAAGTCTCACCAGATTTTTCCACTCAAAGAATGATAGGTCCTGAGCTCAAAATGAGCTTATAACTCATATATATATAGTGTGATGATATAATACATTAATTAGAACATAAGGCTTGCCAAACAAAACTTAATTAATCAGACTAAATCAATTTTTAATAAAATTTGCCATGTGGTTCTAAAAATTCCGAATAACATATTCATGTAACCAATTCCAATTTCGGATACCGATAAGGCTTTCAATTTTTATATCAAAGCAAATTTGTAGACAGATATTTCTATAAGTAACAGATAGAAAGTTAAAGATCATGCAAAATACATAATAAACACATAACTTATTTTATCCACTAAATTACATCCTTAATTACGGATTAGTACTTTATTACGGATCGGGGTTGTTACAATCTCCCCACCTTAAGAAGTTTGGTCCTCCAAACTTGAGTTACCACATGTATATCAGATCAGATGTCTTAGGCTCACATTGGTTTCCATTTTCATAAGTGGTTTTCTCCCCATTCAACTTGTTATAGAGACTTGATTCATTTCCGAGCCATTTAACAGTTCATTGTTCGATTCGGTACTCAATTCAGTAATCAATCACAGTTATTCCAAGTCATTCAGAAGTTATCAGTATACCAGACAAATTCATACCCCATAGCAGTAGACGTAATTCTGAAGTAATCATTCCCATACTGATCATTAGCCTCGGTTTTCGCAGATTCAATTGTACCACATGGTACTACGGATGTAGTCAATCATAAAATATACTGGTTTGCGTATTTTCAAATAGTCAAGGTCTACGATCAAACTGGTCTAGTGTCAACAAGTCCCATAGCATCAAATTCCAACCATAGCATCAAATTCCAAGTATAGTAATACAAAAGCAATCATTCATTATTCAAACAAGTTCACGGTAGTAACGGTACAATGAATCAATTAGTCACGTGTCTTACATACAGATATTCACATATTCCCAGAGCATAAATTATAAAGTCCTATAATCCCATTCATGTGCGTTCCTAATCGGTTATTTACAATCACATAGTCTGCTATTGACGGTTCGCATTCTTCATAAGTGTTCAAAATTGATTCAAGTTCTCAATTGTTTTGTTCCCGTAGCAACACAATTCAGTCATTCAATTATAAGCAATTCATAAGTCCCCATAACGTAAACAAATCAGATAATAGTTCTCTATTTAGGTAAAGATCTCCTTAGATCAAATCAAATGAAAGTTCTATCGGGTCACATCAAACAAAAGTTCAGAGCTTATGTCATTAAACACAAGTTCCATCGGTTCAAACAAAGGTCTCATCAACCCAAAGTTTTATCAGATCATATCAGGTAAAAGTTTTATCCCCATCATTTTCAAACGAAGCACATTTGGTTCTATAGTTCATACTCCATTCGCTTAGGTGCACAGTCAATAGTTCTACAGTGGTTCTAAGTTCATCAATCCTCAAAATCACATCAGAGTCATGTATCATAATAGTTCATATCGAAGTGTTTCAGGTCATATACAATGCTGCGTTCTCCAAATAAGTTCACATGTAGGTGCACAGGCATGTAGTTGTTCATATCAAGAGGTAAGTATCATAGTCAATATAGCAGTTTCCCAAATAAGTTTTTCAGGTAGGCATACAATGTACAGCAGCATATCATATAAAGTTTCTCGGTGGCACACAATAACACATTGTTATGCAGAAGTTCCAAATCGGTCATACAGTCACTAAAGCATAGGCTCACTGGTCTAGTCAAATAGTCTTGTCAAATTTCAACAATCATAGTTCACAGTTTAAAGGTTATCACTCGGGGCCTTCACTTAGTTACACAATCCCAGAGTCATAGTCCCAACAGTCTAGTTAACAAAACAAATAACACATCAATCATTCTGAGCAAGGGTATAGTCGTATATGTGTATGTCTCGAGTTTAATAACATTGTCAAGCAAACGTATGCATATATATGAGTCCAAACATTTTCCATAGCATAGGTAATTTGTCAAACTTCATAGCGTTCCAAAAATGTTGGATAAGTAGAATTCTATCTCATCAGTTCTAACCATATATCACACATTAGTATAATCAGGACATGAAGCATAGGTTCATGATTCTAATAATTCAATTGGTTCAATCAACATATTAGCAATTCTTCTCATGCCAAAGGCCATATGTATTTTCAAACCGATTTTCACACATACACGTGCACATAATCAAAATAGTACCTGCTAGTCGTCTCATTGTTCCGAGCATCTCCTGGAACTAGGGTGTAAACCCTTCCTTGTCTCTAGGTACAGGAATAAAACTAGTCGTACTAGCATTAGGTCTAGTGTTGTTCGGATGAGCTCGTAAGCAAGATTTAGCCAAGTGTCCTTTCTGACCACATCTAAAACAAGCCCCTGATAGGCGGCGACAAATGCGCCAATGTTGTTTCCCACATTCTTTACAATTAGGTATATCATTGTTCACATTGCTTCCCCGACTTACATTGTCAAAAGTTATTGCCTTGGATTTTTCATTTACAGAGGTCATCGAATTAATAGACATTTCAACTTTCTGTTTCTTTTGTTTATTTCCTTCCGATTCAGTTGATGATGTTGACTTTAATGCTGCTATGTTTGCTTCAGACATCAGTGCTCTGTCAAGGACATCTACATACTTTGACAATTTTAAAACACTAACTCTATCAAACACATCTAGGTCAAGCCCACCTTCAAATTTTCTAGCCTTTTTGTAGTCAGTGTCTATCATGTGTGGTGCATATCAGGCTAGTTCAGTAAATTTTGCTTCATATTCGGCCACAATCATGTTGCCTTGTTTTAGTTGTTCAAATTCGGATACCTTCCTATCTCGGATGCATTGGGGGAAATATTTTTCAAAGAAAATTTCTTTAAATCTATCCCATGTCATACCCTCATTAACATTTCGTACTAATATCCACCATCTCCTAGCTTATTCTTTAAGTGTGAATGCCACCAACAAAACTTTTTGTGCCTCAGTACATGGAAATACTTCAAATATTTTCTCAGTTTCTAAAACCCAAGCCTCAGCTTTCAGTGGTTCAATACCCCTCAGAAATTCTGATGGCTTCATCTTATTATATTTCTGTGTCAGTGTTATCATATCATAATTAGCTGGTTCAGGTACATGTATTTGTCTTTGTTATTGTTGTCTCAAGGACTCGGTTAAGGCTTCAACCATTCTTTCTAGCCTGTTAATTCTAGCATCAGGAGATTTAGATCCATCTACATTTCTCATTTCTTCCATTTGTCTATACATAAATAGGGTGAATATCAATATAGGAAAAGTTCTCATTGATTTCATGTTTCATTTCATATCAAACACGTTCGTCATTTTATCTTAACTCAATATATTCACATAGGTTACGTAGTCTTTCACATTCATATGGTCATGTTCACAAGAATTACACGTTCAATATTGAAATCAACATTATATGTTATTCCACATAACTTCTTTGTTCATACACATAGGTTTCATTTCATTTCATTTTCAATAAGGATATGCTCATAATAGCTCCCACACTTACACATGATAATGCAATGTCCCTATTTCATTTCGAGGACATCCTATAGCTCGTATGGACTCGGTGTGTGCAGTATAACTCGTGCTTTGATACCACTCTGTCACGACCCAAACCCGCCCCTATAGGTTTAGTATCGTAACCGGCCAGTAATCCTTGGATTACCGAAGGCCTCTGAACTGTTTAACAAAATTAAGGGGGCTAGCGGAAGCAAATACAAAAATAAAATTGTCCAATGAGCTGTGCTGACTTATATGAACGGAATATTTAAAACTTTAAATATGCATAACCAAAAGTCATTCTTACGTTATACCCACACACCATGTAGCATTTTAAGTACAGCCAACAAAAACAAAACGAGTCTTATATACATAAATAACCAGAGATCAAAACGCGTGACACTTCAGGAACCTCCACGTGAGGCACAATGGTTGGCTGACAACAAAAACACAGATCCAGACAAAAGCCTTCAGGCTCACTCTCCAGAATGCCCACCTATACATATATATACACACGGTGAGCTAAAGCCCAGTGAATAACATTAAGGTAAAGAGGTTAGTGAACGAATTCTGAACATTTCATAATCATAAGTCAAATCATAACATAATCATTCTCATATCTGAACATACTAATGGTACATCCCATAGAACACATCACATATCGTCTTCCGACTAGAGTAATCGGTTCCGGATATCGATTAAACACATATCACCATAATGAAGTGGCTAACCAGATCTCGTACTCACATATATGTCATGGACCCGCATTTACATGCCGTCCCCCATGACTTGGGACTATCTATGGATGCCATAATAGATTTCAAACATAGGAGATTCATTCACGTAAATAATCATTTCAGAAATCATGACTTAACATATCACGTTTGGAGCATAATTCATATAAACATATCTTTACAATAACGTTACTCACAGTGGGCTCCCGTAAACGGTCAATCAATTTTCGGACGTTGACCTACAAACACAAAAGTACATAACATAAACATATCTTATCATTACACATTCATATGGCCATCACGGCTTAACTTTCTTTACATTGATTCTTGTTCTTTCTTATCACATTGCTTAAAACACACCCTTGTAATCTCTTAACTTAGTACATTCCTTTCTCAATGTGTTTCTACTTCATATCCTCATTACTATGGCTAAATTAAGGCTTAGGAATGCCTAAGCTGTAATGAGGATGCCAAAATGCATTGGAAAACATTTAGTCAATTTTTTGAAAACAGGGTCCCCGCTCGAGCGTAGCTTTCCTCGCTCGAGCGGACATTCAAATGTGAATGGTCACTCGAGCGGTCTGCAAGATATGAAACTTCTGGGAGCTTGCATTTCACGCTCGAGCGGGCTTCAGGTCGCTCGAGTAGAAGTGCCCGCACTCAGAGTGGTCGCTCGAGCGTGAACTCCTACGCTCGAGCATAGGTGCAAATTCTAGAATTTTTAGATTTGATCTCCAAGCTCAAAACTCGAATACAACTCTCCAAAACACATCTCTTGGGCCCCAAAACTTGAGATAACATTGTAAACTTGCAAAATATGATGAATTAATGATTATTTCATAAAATCATGGCCCAAGGGTTTGCCAATAGCTCATAATTCATCTTGAAACTTAAGAAGCAAAACATGCATGTAAAATCTTTCAAGCTCTTTTCTTCAAAACTCATGAAAGTAGTAAATTGAGCTCATAAGCTCCATGCATGTAAGAAATTCCTTTTCAAAACATGAAATCAAGGTTCAAAACATGATAATTCAAACATGCATGTATCAATCAATTCACAACAACACCTTGAATGCTCAAGCTCAACTCAACATGGTAACACTCTATATATTCATGCATGCATGCCCGGCCCTGAGATTTCTGAGGCCCAAAGCCAATAATCAACTAATAAATTTTTTAGGGCCCTTCACATTTTTTTTTCATTGAATGAAAAAAAAAAATCAAGATAAAAGACAAAAAAATTGTGTTAAAATCACAAAAAATACTTAGTATTACATTACAACAATTAATAAGTGTCGCTTGATCCTCGTTCTTCTTACATTTTTAGAAGCAAACAAATCAATCATACTTGCATAATCTAATTTTTTTGCAAAATCATTTTCAATGGATAACAATGCTAATTATTTTAAATGGGCCTTTCAATTTTTTAATGGGTCAATTTATTTTAAGTTAATTTAGGTCTTTCTTATTTTTTTTTTTTGATTTAAAATATACCTAATATATTATAATAAACTATAATAGGAGGACCTTTTTTAGGTCTATTTTTAATGGATAACAATGTTAATTTTTTTGAATGGGCCTTTCAATTTTTTAATGAGTCAATTTATTTTAAGTTAGTTTGGGCATTCTTTAATTTTTTTTAAACTTAAAACATACCTAATATATTACACTAAACCATAATAGCAGGAGGCCCTTTTTTTTGTCTATTTTGAGGGGCCCTAGGCCATGGCCTTGTTGGCCCATGCCCAAGGCCGGCACTGCATGCATGCATGTGGACTTTTTTCCCAAATTCTTTGAAATTCAACATAGATGATATGAATCATGTTCAAAATGATGAAAGGGAAATTTGGCTATAAACCCCATTTCACCTTCCTTTCATTGTTAGAAGGACTAAGAAAAAAATTATACTTTATAAACCCCCTCATAATTATAAAGTCATGTATAAAGGACAAAATTTATTATTTAAATATTTTATCAGACTATTATACCCTCAACTAAATCTTCCATAATCACCATCTCAATCTCTCAAGACGCCATGGCTAGGGTTTCAAGATCTGGTATCAAAACCACTCAGCGACTTCCTCTGCTCCGCCTCAGATCGGAGTTCGATCTCCTTCTTCGGTTGATTTCTTCACTGTTCGATCAGCGCTGTTGCCATTTGATCAAAGATCCTCGCCTGACATCTTCTATCTGCGCTGATACATATATATATATATGTGTGTGTTTGTGTGTTTTGAGATTTGAATTCGAATATATATGTGTTTTGAGATTTGAATTCGAATATATATATATCTACATATTCCGATCTGTAATCTATATATATGTGTGTGTTTGTGTGTTTTGAGATTTGAATTCGAATATATATGTGTTTTGAGGTTTGAATTCGAATATATATATATATCTATATATATATTCCGATCTGTAATCTATATATATCTGTATATTTGTGTGTTTTGATCTTGATTTTATTATTTTTTTCTTTTCCTTATTGACGTTTATTTTCAGAAATTTCACATGTATTCAAATGCTCCATACTTTGCAACCTCTTTTCCTCCTGTGCGAGAACTTGCTTCCATTCTTACTGCTACTGTGAATATATGCACACAAATAACCAAGTTTTCTATGATTATTTATAAATTTTAGTGTAATTGTTTGATTCAGCCAAAATCAAAGAGCCTGCAATCAAATTTTATTTGATAGAACCAGAGTAAAATTTAACTCTGGTTTTATTGCTCTGTTTTTTTCATTTGATAGAACCAGAGTAAAATTTTACTTTTATACAGAGTAAAATTTTACTTTTAGCTTCAGAGTCTTACAGTTTACTTATTTTTCAGAGTAAAATTTTACTTTTATACAGAGTAAAATTTTACTTTTAGTTTCAGAGTGTAAAATTTTACTCTCATTCAGAGTAAAATTTTACTTTTATACAGAGTAAAATTTTACTTTAGTTTCAGAGTGAAAGTAAAATTTTACTCTGTATGAAAGTAAAATTTTACATTCTGAAACAAAGTAAAATTTTACTCTGTATGAAAGTAAATTTTACTTTCATACAGAGTAAAATTTTACTCTGAAATACATAGTGAAAATGTCTTAATAGGAGAGCTGATAGATATGAGGGTAATATAGTAAAAGAAACAAGTTTTAAAATATCAAGGGGTTTTGAAAGTACTTATATAATTCTTGTCCTTTTGAAAGATAAATTAGGTAGTGAGGGGGCTATGACCAAATCCCCTATGATGAAATTAAACTAAACTAAGCATGCATGTATGAATTAACTCTAAATTCATCGTCCTTAGTTCAATTCTTGTACATAATCACCAATTCCTCTTAAATTGATCTACTTGATGGCTTAAACTCCTAATTAAGTATTGAATTCTCACCTAGAGTCTTGAACATGCCAAATTCTTGCAAATCTTAGAGCTTCTCTTCTTAATCTTCAAGAATCAAGCTTTAATCTTTCAAACTCTTAGCTTTCTCTCACTAAAGTGAACTCACTCTCCCTCTAAAAAGTCTTACCAGATTTTTCCACTCAAAGAATGATAGGTCTTGAGCTCAAAATGAGCTTATAACTCATATATATATATAGTGTGATGATATAATATATTAATTAGAACATAGGGCTTGCCAAACAAAACTTAATCAGACTGAATCAATTTTTAATAAAATTTTCTATATGGTTCTAAAAATTCCAAATAACATATTCATGTAACTAATTCCAATTTCGGATGCCGATAAGGCTTTCAATTTTCATATCAAAGCAGATTTCTAGACAGATATTTCTACAAGTAACAGATAGAAAGTCAAAGATCATGCAAAATACATAATAAACACATAACTTATTTTATCCACTAAATTACATCCTTAATTACGGATTAGTACTTTATTACGGATCGGGGTTGTTACAATGCATCTCTCTCCTTTCTCTCTCTCTAAAACGACAAAGGCTGTGTTTGGAGCAGCTCTAAAAATATGACTTCAAAGCTATTTTTAATGCTTTGTTTAGTTAAAGTTTTGAAAAATTAATTCCAATATAACATTCCAAAACTCATTTTAGCTTCTGTTTGGAGAAGAAAGTTTTTTTTGAATTTTGAAAAGCGTGACTTGGATCTATCCAGTCATCCTCCCGGACGTCCAGCCGGTTGACCGAAATAGTAATTTTTAATTTTTATTTTTTTTGCAATTGGCACATGTTATTTGGGGAAAAAAAAAAGGATTTTGTTTTTGATTTTTTTTTAACAAAGATAATATATATTTTTTATATTTTAAATCAAAAATATTTAAAAATAATAATTCCAACCAAATATACAATCAAAAGTCATTTTAAAGCAGTAATTGAATATTTATTTTGAGAAAAAAATTATTTTGTTCGCAATATTTTCAATTAAAAAAAATTTATGTTATTTTTTTTAATAATTATTTTTTTGAATTGAATTTTAAAAAGAATTTGATTATGAGTTTTGAACATAATTTTCAATAGAATTTTGAGTTGTGTGTTTAGTTATGAATTATAACTTTTTAAATTAAGTTTTGAAAACTTTTTTCAAAACTCATAATCAAATAAATTTTCTTATTTCACATGCAGTATCAAACATTCAAAACTCAATTTCAACACTCAACTCAAAACTCAATTCAAAACTCTCTTCAAAACTCATAACCAAATAAATTTTTTACACTCAAATTATAATTTCAAAACTCATAAACTCAAAATATAATTCTATTTTCCAATTACATTTCTAAAATTTTACCAACGCTGCCAAATAATACTCTCCTGCTAACTGAATTTGCCGCTACGGTTTGGGTTTATAGGTGAAGAAGTTTGCATTGGTTCAATTATTTGAAGATGATTGCATGCAAAGTTGCTTTTGGTGATCCCTAAAGATACGCTATATCGCTTTAGAGATTATCATGACCAATTGTGAAGACTTTTCTAAACCTACCACATAACAATACATGAACCAACCCTCCATGAAAAGTGTAACCGTGTCGTGATCATAATCTCTGATTAACCTAGTTGCTGGAATATTGAACATGAATATCCCGAGAGTAGTGCAATCAACTTTTTCGTTCATTTCAATTTTTTTTCACATAGTGCGAACGTAGAAAAATTACGTATTTGTTGATAAAGAAATTTAATAAAGAAGATGGTTAGCATTATTACATAATCGCTATCTATAATGATATCCAAGTCATTCGTTTAATATTATCAAAATATTTAATGAACTAATTCATAAAGTGAGATTATATACCTCAACCTATGACAGTGTCACCTATTTATAATATTATTTAACAAGTAATTGGAATGTTTTAGAAATCTTATTCTAAACAATCTTTAATTATTTAAACTTTTATCCTGATGAGTTTTGGATAACATAAAATACTAATATAATGTTTGATAAGGATTCGACAACTGCTATATACGTAATAATTCATAATTACGCCATGTAATAGTGTCAGAACCTATATAATTATTGTGATTATTTTTATTCTCTCTCAAAATGCAACCCAAATAATTCATTTAGTTTGTATTACATAAAGATTTGACAAATGAACTTGATCTCATTTATCTGTTATTTATTTATATTCTCAAAAATAATGGTTAATGGTTGTGGTGTTGGGTGGAGAATGACGGTAATAAAATAGTGGTTGTGGTTGTGGTGGTGGTGGAGTGGTGGCTATAGTGCAGTAATGAGTGATATGGGCGTTGATAGTACAAAATGGTGGTGGACTTATTAACCAGACTCATAATTTATAACTAGTTATATTCATAGTGTTTCTCTTCAATTTTTTTCTTTAAATCAGTAATTAATAACTTTAAAAATAACACAAGACTTATATATGGATATTCAAAGTAGCACAAGATTTGCATTCAACTTTTTAGTTTTTTTTTATTATTTTAGTTACAAAAAGACAAAATAGGTTAAAAAGCCAATAAGACAAAACGTCACATCTAAATTATAATAATTTTATTTTTTCTCTCACAAAAATTAAAAAAGCCAAGAAACATACCCCAAATGAGACTTTTTACCCCTAGGTTAAAATAGTCAAAAAATCAAAAAGCTAATTCACATCCCAAACGAATCCTATTTAAGTAAGAAAGTCTCAAACTGAAACATTATACAAATTACAGAAGAGAATGTTCAAACAAATATATTGAAAAAAAATATTCACATATAAATGGAGAGAATAAAAAATTCCAAAACTTTTGAAGTAGTTTTTTCTCACATTTTTTTTTTTTTTTTTCCACGTGTTATATCAGAGGATTGTGGATTTAATAAGTTACTTGACAACCTCCAATATATACAATAGCAATAAATTAGGACTTGCCTCTTATGAAGAATGATTATTGAATGCTTAAATATGATTAAGTTGAAGCACAAATATAAAATGAAAAGTAATAGAAGTGTTTCTGGCATTTTGAGATAATCTAAATACGTATACTTTTTGATTTTTTATGAAAAGATATGTAAAAAAATAAAGAGGTGATATGATAAAAAAAGATACAAAAATACAACGTGTACTTATGCCCCCAAATAGTTTAGATGCAGGATCTGAACAACCAAGGAATATGCTCTGCCCAGGTGTGTGATGTATACATGATTCATGTGAATATACACCTAGTACACCCTCAACCCCAGTGTTTATGGAGCTATTCTAATATCATCTAAAAAGTTGTTGAGTTTAGTTGCAGATTTTTTTTTTTGATTTATAATTTTATCATTTTTTTTATGAATGATTTATTTCACATGACTGGTACAGCCACCCACACCAATGCAATAAATTAAGTTCATGTTTGGTTCAATGACCTCTTTTATAAAAAACAACTGTTTTGGTTTTTTTTAAGGGTAAATTACACATTACACTCACCTTTTACAAATTTTAAAAACATACAGTTAATTCTATATTTTTTTTGCATAACTATACTGATTTTTCTAAAGTTTTTAATTCACATAATACTTTAAATACATTTTTATCAGTAATTTGTTAGTTGTATAAATAAAAAAAATATTATATTATCATATATTTTCTACTAAAATGTATATATATTTTTTTGTTTATTTCATTGTCTACCTATACCGCTAACATTAGTTTCGACCATTTTAATCATATTAAGGTGATGTTAGTATAATTATACAAAAAATGTAAGATTAACTATATTTTATGACGTATCCATTATATAGAATACTTTCGAATGCATCTTTAGTGAGTTGAAATATCGGTGGGTGGCATAACAACCTTTATTAAGTGCGATCAATTAATTAATTATATGCCAAATGTTAGTTAGTTTTACATCGTTTGTGTTTGTGTAGGTGGGAGATTCAATTCTCAATTTCTCATATGTCATTGCATTAATAGGATATCACGTTTTGGGTAAAGATAATATGATGTCACATTGAGTAAGATACCACGTTGAGGAAATAACAAGTCTTAAATTTGTTTAGATATTTGAAAGTCATTTTCTTAAAAATTATTCACTACAAAAAAAAAAATATGAAAGAACTAGTATTTTTTGAATTTTTTTTTTATCAAACTAGTTTTTTAATTTTATTTTTTCAAAAAACGTATTATGAAAATTTAACCAAAGGCCATAGTCTAATATTAATTTTGTAAAGATTTAGTATATATGGAATAGTGAAATTTCACTCTATTCATGTAAATTCACCATTTTCATATAATGATTACAGTGAAAATTGTCAAATATTTGTTTTTTGAATTTATTTATTTTTTTAATGCAAACATAAACATTGAAAAACAGTTATTAAATTTTAAGTTTTTAATCAATTCCATAATACTATAGGGAATAAGCCTTAATGTTTTGGAGGGATATTTTGGTCATAATGTGGTATTCACAAAATTAGAGGACTAGAGTTGTAATTTATAATATATATTTTTTTTTTTTGGGTTTTTATGTCTTTATACTAGTAGAAATATAAACATTTTATAACATAGCTGTAGCTAAATCTATATTTGTAATGATGTTTGAACTGAAATATATCAATTATATCCTTTATGAAAGTAATTATAGGCCCTGTTTGTTTGGAGTTATAGGGAGGGAATTGGGATTACTAATCCCTTGTATTACTAATGGGGTATTTGTTTTGAGAGATGGGGAGGGGACTATTAGTCCCTTGGTATTAGTAGTCCCCTTGGAAGGGGGATTGGTAAGGAGAAGGTAGAGATGGTATTAGAAAAATAGTGAAGGGGATTAGAAATTTTTTTATTTTTTATATATTGGGATTTTTTTTTAAATATAATGTTTAATTTTTTATATTTTTTTATTTGTTTTATTATTTTATATAAAAATAATTTAACAATTCTTCACTATTAATCCCCTCACTAACAATCCCTTCACTATTAATCTCCTCACTATCAATCCCCTCCATTCTATCTCCGAAAACAAACGGGGCCATAAAGTATTGATATTTTTCATCTTAAAGAGTGCGACAATACTGTGATTTTCTTTATATATTTTATGATATATGATATAGACATGTTAATTTAAACTTCTCATTATTGTGTGTGTTCGTACTATTGTCACCTTAATTTAAGATCCAATAATTAGAATCCATTTTTCTTAATCCATATCGTGACAGCTACATTAATATGCACACTTTTTGAGTCTAATATTGAAGGTTAATTTATGCCTACTTCTTTTCATTAATAAATAAATTACAATTAATTTCATATTTTTGACAAAATTATTTATTAACCTTCCTGTTATAAAGTTAACTTTAACATTGTTAATGAGGAAAATAAAATGACTATTTTCCTTTGAAATTTTGTATTAAAATATGCATCAATGTCACAATTACCCCATAGTCTATCTAAATACCCTTGTTCTCCCAATGGTGTGTATTATTTAATATGGAATATTAGGATGTGTTTAGATGCATGTGATGTTTTGGCATATGGATAATGAAATGTAAAATATGTACTTTAGTTTAATAAATTATAGGGTAAATTATAGAGGACATATAATTTTTGAATGATAACACGTGGCCGAGGTGTCACCGAAGTGCCACGTGTCCTGGTCTTGGTGCCGAGATGATTTCAGTTAGGCCGAGGTTATGTGCGAAAATACCGGAATCTGGAATAAGCGGATAAGGGACAAGAGTTCTAGAATGAGAGAAGACTTCAGTTTGGGTAAAGATAAGACTCTTAGAGAGTTTATCTTAATCTTACTGGGAGTCCAAGATTAGCAGTAATCCTAAGTCCATTAGAGCTAGGCTTCTATTGGGACTAGGATTGTGTTGGCTATAAAAGGGAGACACCTTCATGGGTCTAAGGTATGTTTTTTATGCTTTGTCTAGTGAGTTAAGCACTATTGATTATCTTTGAGAGATATTTTACTGACTTGATCGTCGGAGTGCCCCTGGGTGGACGAACTACCGCCGAGATCCCTTCTTTCTGTTGTAGGTCGTTCGGGCTTAACCTATTCTGCCGGTGTTCTCCAGTTGAGTACTAAATTGGCAGTGTGGTTCGAAATTGACCCACACAATTTGGCGCTGTCTGTGGGAATGAAAGAAGAATAGATGGCCAACGACGGACAGAAAGAGAAGATTGGGGATAACACTCCTACTGGGAGTGGGAGACCTATTGACCTTGACGTCGAAGAAGACAATTGTAACGAAGAAACTCGTGACCAAAATCACAGAGTGAGAGACGTCGGCCAGGAAGGCGGCGTACTAAAGAAAACAGACCAAAGCAGGTACTATAACGAAGATAACCTCCAGGTATGGAAAGACAGATGCCTACGGAGGGACGAAGAGGTGAAAGGAATGTCAGACAAATTGGCAGACTTGCAAACAATGGTCAATTTCATGATGCAAAATAACGTCATGCAGCCACCGTTCCCGTTACAAGATACGCCAATTCCAGCGGCCAAGAAAGATGCCCAGACAGGGGGGCATAAGACAACTCCTACGACTCCTCGGCACGATAGGACCAAGGAACATTCTCACCGGCCTTCAAGGGAGGTCGGGCGAGGAGAATCAAGAAGGGGAGATTCACGGAGGACATATCACACTAAGGAAGCTGACCCCAAAGAACATCGGCATGTTCAGGGGGAAGGAACTCTATTTCGACGCGACCAATAGAGGGGAGGTCCAAAATGACTCACAATGACACTAGAAGTAATGCACCAAAGAGGCTGAAATTCGGAGATAGCCGAGCTCCTGGACGAACCAAGGAGGATCAGAGGGATTACTTCTAGAGAAAGTGACAAGATGCCGAAGTGACCTCTCTTGTCAAGCCAAGGACACCGTTCTCGGTAGAATTGAACAAATTTGAGGCCCCGAAAAGGTTCAGTATGCTGAGGTTCCAGATATACGACGGTAAGTCGGACCTGAACTTTCATGTCGGCTTGTACCTAAACTCGATGGCGTTGTACACCGGGAACGAGCCATTGCTTTGCAAGGTGTTCCCCTCATTCTTCGGAGAAATTGCATCGGATTGGTTTCACAAGTTGCAGAAAGGAACTGTGAAAACCTGGAAAGGCTCGGCCGAGATGTTTATGGCCAGGTTCGTGACAAACAAGCTACAGCCATTGAGGGTGGACGCCCTAATGGCCTTGAAGATCGGCGATAATGAAAGCCTTAGGCCTATGCCAAAAGGTATTATAAGGTATTTAACCGAATTCCAGGATGCAACCAAGAGATGGTGGTCGTGTCGTTTAAAAACGGCTTGAAGGATGACTGCCTGTTTCGAAAATCACTGGCAAAGACATTGCCAAAAAGCATGGAGGAGCTGATGCCCAGGATAGAAAAGTATGCTAGAGCTGAGGGAGACACGCCGAGGACAAAGGCATCCAAACAAGAGAAAAGAAACGGTTCGCGAAGTGAAGCCGAGGTAACAACGGATTCAACAAGCAGGAAACAGAAGTAGAGGAGGTCAGAGGGGATCAAGTGCGGGCAAGGAATTGCTCTATGGAAGCAAAGAAGTCTACCTGCAACATACGAGAACCAGAAAAAAACAGAGATTGAGGACATGAAAGTCCTGGAAGACGTCGGCAAAAAGCCAGCCGAGAAGAGTGAAGAAGCCTTGAAGAAAATCCCTGTCTAGCAAGGGGATGAAGAACGCTTCTTCCTTCTCGGCTTGGGCTTGGCCGAAGAAGAGTTGTTCAATGTACTCTGGGCGTATCGGACTACGCCGAAAAGATCAACTGGGGAGTCCCCATTTGCCATGGCTTATGGCACAGAAGCTGTCATTCTGCTGGAGGTCGGCATCCCCGGGATCAGAACCCAGGGAGTAGAGAACGGGACTAATGATGCACTCTTAGCCCGAGATCTAAACCTACTAGAAGAAAAAGTGGAGAGAGCTGCAATACAGCTTGCAGCATACCAGCAGCAGCTTATCAGAGCTTATAATAAGAAGGTCAACCCAAGGGAGCTTCAAATCGGTGACCTCGTCTTGAGAAAAGTTTTCAAGTTGAAGTTAAACCAAGATTATGTTTAACACTTGTTAAAACTTGAGAAAAGTTTACAAGTTGAAGTTAAACCGAGATCATGTTTAACACTTGTTGAAACTTGAGAAAAATTTACAAGTTGAAGTTAAACCGAGATTATGTTTAACACTTGTTGAAACTTGAGAAAAGTTTACAAGTTGAAGTTAAACCGAGATTATGTTTAACACTTGTTGAAACTTGAGAAAAGTTTACAAGTTGAAGACTAAGGTTAAACACTTGTTGAAATTTTTTAAAAATTTACAAGCTGAAATTAAACCGGGGTCATGATTAAAGGAAATAATGATATAGGTTCCATCACCTCAGGATGCCGAGGTAATAGAACCTAGGGGGCAGTTGTGGGGACATATAATTTTTGAATGACAACACGTGGCCGAGGTGTCACCGAAGTGCCACGTGTCCTGGTCTTGATGCCGAGATGATTTCGGCTAGGTCGAGGTTATCTGCGAAAATACCGAAATCCGGGATAAGCGGATAAGGGACAAGAGTTTTAGAATGGGAGAAGACTTCAGTTTGGGTAAAGATAAGACTCTTAGAGAGTTTATCCTAATCCTACTGGGAGTCCAAGATTAACAGTAATCCTAAATCCATTAGAGCTAGGCTTCTATTGGGACTAGGATTGTGTTGGTTATAAAAGGGAGGCACCCCCATGGGTCTAAGGTATGTCTTTTATCTTTTGTCTAGTGAGTTAAGCACTATTGATTATCTTTGAGAGATATTTTACTGACTTGATCGTCGGAGTGCCCCCGGGTGGACGAACCACCGCCGGAATCTCTTCTTTCTGTTGCAGGTCATTCGGGCTTAACCTATTCTGCCGATATTCTTCAGTTGAGTACTAAGTTGGCAGTGTGGTCGGAAATTGACCCACACAGATAATGAAATGTAAAATATGTATTTTAGTTTAATAAATTATAGGGTAAATTATGTTGACCTTCATTGAAGCTAAAAAAAATATAATAAGTTTTTTAACCAATGTAAAATGGAGTTTTTAATGAGAAGACTTGTGAGAGTTCTAAAATCTCATTCCACAATTGCTAATTTTTGTGATTTTAAAAATATTTAAAAATAATTATATTGACTAACAAAGTAATTATAGATTAACGGGAAAAATAAAAAATCACCTAAAATTTTAAGTTACAAGTTTCTAAAATCTCTCCCATAATATTTCTTTCTTTCCTAAATCTCATCTCATAACAAAGTAATTATACATTAAAAAAAGTTCTACATTAAAAAAAGAAGAAGAAGAAGAAGAAACACAAATCTCATCTCATAACAAAGTATTGCTAATTTTTGTAATTTAAAAAATATTTAAAAATAATACTATTGGTTAACAAAGTAACTATAGATTTTTAAAAAAAAAAAAAACACATAAAATTGCTAATTTTTGTAATTTTAAAAATATTTAAAAATAATGCTATCGGCTAACAAAGTAACTATAGATTTAAAAAAATAATAAAAAATTAAATTACACGTTCCTAAAATCTCTCCCCTAATATTTATCTCTTTCATAAATCTCATAATCTATTTATACTATATATTATACCAAAGTGACTTTTTATAAGTGTTTCAAAATCTTAAATTGGCTATTCCAAGGACATAATTAGTAACATTCAAAATTATTTAATACAAATATATTGCTGGTCAATACCAAAAAAATAAATAAATAAAAAAAGAAAGGAAAAAAACACAAAATTATCATACAATCAAGCCTTTATTTTAAAAAAAATTATAAATCTTATACAATCTTCTATCTCCTAAAATAAATCTAATAAAAAAAAACTCTCTCACCTCACATAAAATGTATACTATTAATGTCTTTCACAATTGGTATGATCTATATAAACTTAAAATTAAGGATAACATAAATTAAAAATTAAACCTTATATCTAGATTATCTCTTTATTCTATAATTAAATACAATTTTATTCCCAAATAAATTTAAGCATATATATATATTTTTAAATCTCATACTTCATTTTTTTTAATGATTCCATGATTTTTAATTTAGAAAAAGAAAGATGATTTTATTTATTTATTTTTTTTTCTTGTGCACTTTTTCTCTAACCAATTCTTTCTCCTACCTAAAAATCACAACCATCATACATTATACTTTCTGCAAGTCATTCATGTATTCCTCGCTCTATAAATATTACATTCATGTAACAATAAAACTTATTATTTTTTAACTTTCTTTTGAAGACAATTTGGAGGTTAGTTTATATTTAATCTATTATATTATTCAAACAGACTATTCATGCATCCTTTAGGTACACCATTTTTTCTTCTTTTTTTTTTCCTGTGACTATTTTTTGTTTTTATATTTCATATTTTGTGTGTCATTTCATTATTCTCTCTACCAACTATTATCTATTTTTTGTTTATAACTATTTTTTATTGGTTACCATTGTTTCACTAGAATTTTTATACTAATATGGTGTGATAAAGTCATTTATATAATAAAAAATATATCAAAATATATCACTCATTATAAAGTGATAGATCAAAATCCAAACAAAATTGGTTAATATTGTTTCACTCTAATTTTTATACTAAAATAGCATGATAGCGTGATAGCGAGAGACAAAATACAAAAAAATTAAATATAATTATTATATTTTCCATAAATAATATATTATTTTACTTTGTATATAGCACGGGTGGCATGCTAGTTTTAGTATAATTATACTAACACTCTTTTAATAAGGTTAAAGAGATTAGAAATAAAATAAAATATACATTTTAATATAAAAAAAATATATGAAAATATAATTTTTTTTTAATTCATGTGACTAACCTTGTTGATGAAATTTAGACTAAGTTTTATTTAAATTAAAATCCTAGGAGAATTTAATGTAATTATGTAAATTTTGTGAATCTTACTATATTTTTTTTTTCAAATATTAAGAAAGGTCATTATAATATACTCTAAATGATAACTTCATAATTTCCAATCAATTTCTCTAATGAATGATTAGCTGTATTTACGAGTCAAAGTGTTAAGAGGCCATGTTTGGTTTCGTTGTCTGCAATTTTTTTCATATTTTTTTTTTAACAAAATATAAATTAGTTTGAAAAGAATAAATATAAAAAATATATATTTAAGATTTCAAAAATCATTTTTGTCTTCCAAGAAGATAAAATTATACAAAAACTTGTGTTTTTATTTTTTTCACAAAATTAATTTTGAATTTTTTTAAAAAAAAAACCTTTAAACAAGTTAGTGAGGCTTATTCTGGGAAGATGGTAAAAAGTGATTTTTTGGCTTTTAATCAAGCTTTTGGTTTTTTTAGACAAATGATTTGGGAAGTTGGTAAAAAGTTATTTTTGGTTTTTTTATTAATATTTGTTTGTGATGCCAAATTACAATAAAATGACCAAACTATTCTTATTTAATTTAAAATATTTACGACTTTACCCATGTAGCACATTTTGACCAATGAGGGGTAGAATTGTAATTTCACCAGTGGCTGAAAACTAACTTTCCAAATGTCTTTAAATACAAAAAAGCTAACTTTTGACTTTTGCTACAAACCTAAAAAAGTAGCTAAAAGCCAAGTTCCCAAAACACCCCCGAGAATCAAATCAAAATAACTTATATTTTGAAAAGGGCGAGGCTTCTCTCCCGTCCATTGCGTGGACTGTAGCGTATTGTTGGGTCCGTGGGATCTATCACAAGTCTTGTTTTAATAATTTAAACCGTTCAATATGTAAAATTCGTCAAATATTTTATGCTTGCAAAAAATCACGTTGAATAGTCCCTTAATCAGAACATATTTTTGTTAATAATTTATTTTTAAAATTATATTTACCATTAATAAAAATGTGTTTTGATTAAGGGGCAACTGATATCCGATCAAAGTGATTTTTTGTTGGCATAAAGTACTCGACGAATTTTACATACTGAACAATTCAGATTATCAAAATAGGACGTGTGATGAGTCCCACAAACCTAATAATACGCTCTAATTTACACAGTGGATTTGAGACAAGCTTCTCATTTTAAAAAATAAAATACAGTTATGTCTAAATTGTATAGGATTACTCTTATAAGGTGAGGCAAATATATTTTTGAAAAATATTATTTTATTCTTAACTTAAAACAGAAGAAGTTATTATGACATAAAAATATCCATGTGTATAATTAAATAATGAGAAAATTTCAGATGAGTATAGAATTAAAAAATAAATATAAAGTAACGATAAATTTTATCAATATTAATAATTAAAATTATATTATGAAAAAACTTATAGACCCAGATTAATCCATTCAAAAAATTATGTGTAGGTGATTATATGGTGGAAATTAATTAGTATAGTGTGAGATTCGTGTATAAAATAAATCTGAATCATATAAAAGGATTTTGAATAATTTCTAAATGGGTTTTTTATTGATAAATCCCATTTAGAGGTGTTTTAACCCAATAAGTCCACCAAGAAAAATTATAACCTAATTAGTCCCATGTATTTATACTTTTATTCCATGAGGTCCTTTTTTCCTAATTTATATTATTTGTTGGACTATTATACCCTTATGTCTATTTGTTGATATATATTATATACAAAATAACATACATGTTTCCCTCTGTTTTTGTTGTGGTAGGATTTCGTTCCTATAAGAGAGAAAACCACGGCACATAGTTCGCGGTAGTGTTTCATTGCGATATGGTTTCATTCCTGTAGAAGAGAAGATGACGATTCAGAGTTTATGCTCTGTTTTTTTTTTTTTTTTTTTTTGCCATAGTTATGATTTCAGCCAGAAATCAATGGAAGAGAAAAGGATTTGAATCAAAGAAACAGGGGTAACGGCTTACAAACTTGTTCAGTAGATTGACTAAAACCCACATTCAACTGGATTGAATCAAAGGGAAAGATGAGATGGTTTTGAATACTTGTTTTTCGAAGGTGGGTTTAATTTGATTTGGATTGGTGGAATGGTGAAATTACACGGTTTGTTAATGATAGTGATGTGATGAAGCTGAAGTGTGGGTGATAATTTTTTGTTTTCAGAGAGATTGAGTTTATACTGTGCTCTATTTGATTATATTGTCTTAAGGTTAGTATGTAATGGATGCACGTCATTTGTGATTGGATTTATATGAAGTGTTGTATGCTCTGTTTTTTGCTTCCAATTTCATTTTCTAGAATTGATGGACATGAAAGTTTTTTTTGGTTGTATGGGGTTATGGATTTTGGCTGGTTATGCGGTTGAGTTATGACTCTGTTTTTTTTAATGTGGTGAATATTCACATCGCATTAAGAATGTGAATGTATATAAATGATTGTATGATCTATTTCTTGCTTTCAACATCATTATCTAAATTAAATTTTGGTTGGTTATATGAGGATATGGGTTTTTCCTGGTCATGTATATTGTGAGGCATGCATGTGTGTGAATATTTATATCACGGTAACCATTCACATTACCAACACATTACCAAATCATTTATGTGAATATTCAGATTTGTATTATGAATTGTCATTGTAAGTGTTTTTTGCTAGCAAAATGGGATGTTGTTGTGTATATTATGCATGGGCGCGGTGTCAATATTGACATGTCTGTTACCATTTACAACATGAAAACATATGATGTGAATATTCACATCATCTGCAATATGCTATTTGATGTGAATATTCACATTCTTGTTACCACTGACAACATCAAAGTAGTTACTATGAATATTTATATCATTGTAACGATTCACATTACCAAATCATTTGATGTGAATATTCAGATTTGTATTACGAATTGTCATTATGAGCGTTTTCTTATAGCAAAACGGGATGTTGTTATGTATATTATGATGTATGCATGGGCGCGGTGTGAATGTTGACATATATGTTACCATTTACAACATAAAAGCATATGATGTGAATATTCATATCATCTGTAACTATTAACATCATCAAATTATTTGCTGCGAATATTCACTTATGTGTTAAAAAGCTCCCATGAAAATAATATAACAGTAATATTCTGAATAGAAAGGGAGCTTTTTTAATAAGTCCATTATCTAAGAATCATATTCCATAAACCCCATAGTGTTTTCTACTATTCCATCAGGTCCTATTTTATGTTAGAAGACCAAAACACCCTTATTCTCTTCCCCTCTCTTTTTGAATCAAATAACTGTCCCTCTTCCCCTCTCTTTTTTTTGTAGAAAATCACACACAATATCTCTACCCTTCCGAAAACCAAAATTGTATTCCATATCGTCTCACACCCATACGTATCTCATTGTTCCATCGTCGCAACGTCTCATCGTCGGCTTCGTCATACCTTCACCATCTGTCTACGGAAACGTGGAAATCACCATTGGTGAACATCCTGAAGTTCCGTCTTCGTCAAAATCATCACCGATGACCATTTGTGACAACCAAGCCGTCAATATGGAAAAAGAGTAAGTAATCTCATCAATCTTGTATGTAAACCCTAAATCTCTTGTTCAAATTACACCATTGTGAACTTCCAATATCCCCTGTTTCTATTCATACAGTATGCAGAATTTCATATTTTTATTGTTCATGCCCTAATTGTTAATGTGAACCCCTCAATCCCAATCTCCAAGTATATGGTTTTGTTCACCCAAAAATAATGCAGTGGCAATTACGTTGTGTTGTCAAAAGCTGTGAACATTTACATGGGAATGAAAAATGTTGGGCCAAGCCAATTATTTCAGATGTTGTTGTTGTTGTTGTTGTATGTTTTAATCATGTGAATCTCCTATACCCATTTCATCAATATGAACTTCTACAGTAGTGAGCTTCATAGTATATAATCTTATTCATTCAATGTGTGAACTTCATATTATATCTGTTATTGCAAACATACATGATGTAAACATTCACATTACTGTTCATTACTGGATAAACTTACATTAGTAGATACTGATGTGAACATTCACATCAGTGTATAATGATGTGAATGTTCACATTATTATCACTGTTGATATTGTTGATTGTTGATGTTCATAGAATCCCCAATCTTCACTCAACAATGTAATGGAATATGATGTAAACATTCACATTGTGACATCAATGTCAGACTTGTTGGTGTTGTTTGGTGTTGTTGGTTCCACCCTTTGTTTTTCAGCCAATTATAACATAATGTGATCACCCATATAAACATTTACATTGCCCTATAACTGTTATTGTTTTCGGAATTGATTTTGCAAATATAGATGATGTGAACATTCATATTACTGTTCATTACTGGATAAACTTGCATTGTTTTTGTTGGTGTTGATGTCCAATTTTTTATGGTTGCCAACCCTATTTTAGTTCAATGTGAATTCTTGTAGGTATGTTATAAATAATAACATCTTACTGTTTCTCTTATTATTGAGTAACAACCAATGTGAACATTCACATTCTGAGGGTAGCCATTTTATGAATTTACATTATGGTGTATGTTGTATCTCCCTCCTTATGTCAATGTCGGACTTGTTGGTGTTGTTGGTTATTCATGGTGATCAAATAATTACAACCTTAATTTTGGATGGTTGTCAACGTTGTTTTAGTTCAATGTGAATTCTTGTAGGCATGTTGTAAATAATATCTTATTGTTTTTCTTGTTATTGAGTAACAATCAATGTGAACATTCACATTCTGAGGTTAGCCATTTTATAAATTTACATTATAATGTTTGTTGTGTTGTTTGTTGATTATCTGCTTTATTCTCAGTTTCGTAGTCTCAAATGTTTGTGTAACAATCAATGTGAACATTTACATTCTGAGGCTAGCCATTTCACATGTGTTGTTTCCTTTATGTTGTGAAATTTTGTTCGTGTCAATATGAAAAATCAACATATATTGGTGTTGTCTCACTCCTATTTGTACCCTAGCAGTAATGTGAGTAACAATCAATGTTTGTGTTGTTTGTTGATTATTTGTTATTGAGTAACAATCAATGTGAACATTCACATTCTAAGGCTAGCTATTTCACATGTGTTGTTTCCTTTATGTTGTGAAATTTTGTTTGTGTCAATATGAAAAATCAACATATATTGGTGTTGTCTCACTCCTATTTGTACCCTAGCAGTAATGTGAATATTCACATCTCTAATTTCAATGTCAATATCCACATTATGAATATAATGTAGATATTCAACTTCTAACATCAATGGAATATGACAGAGCTGTTGGTATTGTTGCGTGTTGATGGTTATAAACTAATTAGAGCTCCTAATCTTGGATGATTGTCAACTCTCTTTTGGTTCAATGTCTATTCCATTATACATAATCTATACAATATTTAAAGGGTGATCAAATATGATGTGAATATGGTGTAAATATTGACATTGATGTAAATATTTACTTCAATGTCAATATTCACATTATGAATATAATGTAGATATTCAATTTCTTACATCAATGGAATATGATGTAAATATTTACAGAGTTGTTGGTATTGTTGCGTATTGATGGTTATAAACCAATTAGAGCTCCTAATCTTGGATGATTGTCAACTCTCTTTTGGTTCAATGTCTATTCCATTATGCATAATCTATACAATATTTAAAGGATGATAAAATATGATGTGGATATGGTGCAAATATTGACATTGATGTAAATATTTACTTCAATGTCAATATTCACATTATGAATATAATGTAGATATTCAATTTCTAACATTAATGAAATATGATGTAAATATTTACAGAATTGTTGGTATTGTTGCGTGTTGATGGTTATAAACCAATTACAGCCCCTAATCTCGAATGGTTATCAACTTTTTTTTGGTTCAATGTGTATTCCATTATACATAATCTGTATAATATTTAAAAGGTGATCAAATATGATGTGAATATGGTGTAAATATTGACATTTTACATCAATGTCAATATTCACATTATCAATATAATGTAGATATTCAACTTCTAACATCAATGGAATATGATGTAAATATTACAGAGTTGTTGGTATTATTATGTGTTAATGGTTATAAATCAATTAGAGCTCCTAATCTTGGATGGTTGTCAACTCTCTTTTAGTTCAATGTGTATCTCATTATACATAATGTCAATATTTACATCAGACTGCTATAGGTAATGACTTGTTTGTCTTAAATTGTCATGTGTAATACACTCTTTTGTAATACACTCCATATCTCCTCCCTTGTGTCAATGTCAGATTTGTTAATGTTGTTGGTTGTTGATGGTGATGAAATAATTACATTCTGAACATAATGCCAATATTCACATTCTAACATTAATGTCAATATTCACCTCCTGTTATCAATGGAATATGATGTAGATATTAACAAAGTTGTTAGTATTGTTGCTTGTTGATGAAAAGCCCCTAATGTTAAATGGTTGTCAACCCTTTTTTGGTTTAATCTGAATTTTATTGTACACAATGTCAATATTTACATCAGATTGTTAGATATTGATAATGACTACAAACCAATGGTAAGCCTTACATCAATTTGTACACATCTTCTACAACCATTATACACACCTAAATTTCAAATTCTAACAATAAAAACTTTGCATTTTCAGGGTGGATTGCGGGCCCGCAGTGTGTTACATCATCAGGGCGTATGTATATCGGGAGGAACTTGTTGACAGCTTTAATCGTTTTGAATGGTGTCAAATAAGAGACTCATTGTACACATTTTTCTGAATCACACAAAGACAGTGCAATATGAAAACCTATAGGTGGGGGGTGTCCACCTGTAATTGTTATCTATAATTGTTATCCACATTGAAGACAATTTAGTATCAATAGTTTTGACATATTGGAGCAGACTAGCTTAAGTGTAAATCAATTCTGTATCAATGCTTGTACTCCAATTTTTCATTCAATATATGTATATGCATTTTAAGGCCTATTTCGTGTTGATCATTCACATGGATGTGAATATTACTTAAAATATTATTGTAACACAATGTAACTGGTGTGAATTTCATATTTCTTAACACATAAGTGAATATTCGCAGCAAATAATTTGATGATGTTAATAGTTACAGATGATATGAATATTCACATCATATGCTTTTATGTTGTAAATGGTAACATATATGTCAACATTCACACCGCGCCCATGCATACATCATAATATACATAACAACATCCCGTTTTGCTATAAGAAAACGCTCATAATGACAATTCGTAATACAAATCTGAATATTCACATCAAATGATTTGGTAATGTGAATCGTTACAATGATATAAATATTCGTAGTAACTACTTTGATGTTGTCAGTGGTAACAAGAATGTGAATATTCACATCAAATAGCATATTGCAGATGATGTGAATATTCACATCATATGTTTTCATGTTGTAAATAGTAACAGACATGTCAATATTGACACCGCGCCCATGCATAATATACACAACAACATCCCATTTTGCTAGCAAAAAACACTTACAATGACAATTCATAATACAAATCTGAATATTCACATAAATGATTTGGTAATGTGTTGGTAATGTGAATGGTTACCGTGATATAAATATTCATGTTAACTATTTTGATACTGTCAATGGTAACAAGAATGTAAATATTCACATCACACACATGCATGCCTCACAATATACATGACCAGGAAAAACCCATATCCTCATATAACCAACCAAAATTTAATTTAGATAATGATGTTGAAAGCAAGAAATAGATCATACAATCATTTATATACATTCACATTCTTAATGCGATGTGAATATTCACCACATTAAAAAAAACAGAGTCATAACTCAACCGCATAACCAGCCAAAATCCATAACCCCATACAACCAAAAAAAACTTTCATGTCCATCAATTCTAGAAAATGAAATTGGAAGCAAAAAACAAAGCATACAACACTTCATATAAATCCAATCACAAATGACATGCATCCATTACATACTAACCTTAAGACAATATAATCAAATAGAGCACAGTATTCGTCTTCTCTAAATTCAAAAATCTCAATCTCTTAAAAAATAAAAAAAACCATCACACAAATCCTCCTCTATATCTTCATAATTTTCGTCTCCATCTTCATCATTATCACTATTATTAACACCTCTTACAATTCCACCATTACAGTAATCCAAATCAAACCAAACACTCCTCATCTCTTTATAAAGAAAGCTACGTTACTGTATTAGAAACCTCATTCTTCACAATTCTAACACTTATTTCTTAAGCTTCCAAACAATATGAAATGTGAACATTCACATTGATTGACAGAAAAACCAAAAATAATGGCAGCAATAGAACTATAAATCCAAAAAAAAAAAAACTCAATCTCTCTGAAAACAAAAAATTATCACCCACACTTCAGCTTCATCATATCACTATCATTAACAAACCGTGTAATTTCACCATTCCACCAATCCAAATCAAATTAAACCCACCTTCGAAAAACAAGTATTCAAAACCATCTCATCTTTCCCTTTGATTCAATCCAGTTGAATGTGGGTTTTAGTCAATCTACTGAACAAGTTTGTAAGCCATTACCTCTGTTTCTTTGATTCAAATCCTTTTCTCTTCCATTGATTTCTGGCTGAAATCATAACTATGGCAAAAAAAAAAAAAAAAAAAAAAAAAAAACAGAGCATAAACTCTGAATCGTCATCTTCTCTTCTACAGGAATGAAACCATATCGCAATGAAACACTACCGCGAACTATGTGCCGTGGTTTTCTCTCTTATAGGAACGAAATCCTACCACAACAAAAACAGAGGGAAACATGTATGTTATTTTGTATATAATATATATCAACAAATAGACATAAGGGTATAATAGTCCAACAAATAATATAAATTAGGAAAAAAGGACCTCATGGAATAAAAGTATAAATACATGGGACTAATTAGGTTATAATTTTTCTTGGTGGACTTATTGGGTTAAAACACCTCTAAATGAGATTTATCAATAAAAAACCCTATACATATATTATACTAATTTTCTCAAATTACCAAAAAAAAAAAAAATAGAGAACAGGGCCATGAATAAAAAATTTTCCCTCCAAATAAAGAGCGTCGGGAGAAGAGAGATATCCGGGGGTTCGATGATATGAATATGAGGAACCATCATCATCAACCACTGGCCCCGCTCTAAATGGACGTGCCTTTGCTTCACCAACGGGTTTCCGTTGGCCAAAGTCTGGGGACGTGATCCACAGTCCTCAAACAAACCCTGCATCCCCAAAAAAAAAACCAAAAAAAAAAAAAAAAAAAAAAAAACCTCTCTCTCGCTCTCATCTTTTGCCTTTTCCAGTTGTTTACAATTTCTTCTTCCTCAATCCACACTGTCATTATCGTTAAATTATAATCTGTCTGTACAGTTTCTCTGCCAAGGTACGCATCGAATCTTTGTTTGCAATCCACACTTGCCTAATCTTTACGCATTTCGAACCCTAGATAGATTGATTCATTTTTTTTTGGTTTTGTAGAGTGTTTGTGGTTCGTTCGCATCGCATTGCCATCGATCGGGCTCAATTGGATCAATGTGAATGCAGGTTCTCGGTGAAGAGGCGTTGATCTCAATTGATACTCTTCCGAGAATGCCATTCTGAATCACACAAATATGACCAACCGTAACACCGATTATTCAGAAAAGGTACTCATCACCTGTTTCCATCAAATATCATTTAAACATGTTTATGTTTATAAATATATGTGTGTGTGCGCGCACGCGCACAAATTTGGATTTTGTAATTTTTTCGGTGGATAGGTTGAAATTTAGTTAATGTTGGTTGTTTGTGTTTCAGGGTGAGGGTGGTAATCCCCCACGCCCTGCCAGGCTGCCCGATCATTCTCGTGGCAGCGGCAATAATAATAAGGTAATTGTCTCTCTTTCTGTCTACTGATTCTATTGCTGTTGCTGAATTTATATTCGTAGTGTGATCACCAAATGTGATATTATCATGTTGTTGCTGAGTTATGTTTGATAATATTTGTTTAATATAAGATTGACTATGGGGTTAGATTGCTGGATTTCCAATTGCTATGATTATCCTCTAAACATTATGAAAGGATTTTTAAGTATAAGCTTATATATCTAATATAAAATTTACCATGACGGGCAAGGAAAAAAAGAGTGCTGACCTTTTTTGTTTTTTTAATAAAAATTTTAGAAGTGATTATTAATTGATTGCAAAATTTGATGGGTCAAATATGCACCGTTTTCCGTTTTTGTTTATCTCTCCTGTGTCCTGATCTCTAGAAATGGCTGAACTTATGTGTTCTAAAATTTACTGCCCCACAGGTTTTCAAGAGCGGGCCACTATTTTTATCATCCAAAGGTGTGTTTTGCTTCCTCATTGTGCTACTCGATTGCTGATAAGAATGATAAACTACAAGAAATTTGGAAGGATGGCACACAATGTTTTGTCTCTTTTGTTTATTGCCCACCTGGTTGATAATATGTGCCTTACATCTGCTTTAAATGTGCATTCAAAATCACATTTAGGCTATGTTTGATTCCACAAGACTAACAGTGAGGTATTAACAATCCTATCAAATTAGTGCGGTATTCATAATCCCATCCCCACCCCATTACTAATAATCCTACAAATTTGTTGGATTAACTATCCATTGGATTAATAATCCTAAAACAAAATGTCAAAACAAACACATGATAATTGGGCCCACGGATTAATAATCCTAATCCCATGCTCTAATCCTTCCAATCAAACATGCTCTTAAGGTACATCATTATCATATTGTGAAGAGTATGACTTCATCTTAAGTTGCTATCATGCAATTCTTCTTATGTAGGAATTGGATGGACATCCTGGAAGAAAAGGTGGTTTATTTTAACACGCACCTCACTGGTCTTTTTCAGAAGTGATCCAGTAAGTTTCATTTTCTAAATGTGTTTGTTATATATTATGCAGCTATGTTCTATATTTTAAGTAGCTACGTTAGAGTCAGATTTGTAGTCTTTATATTTCATAAGTTTCTATTGAGATATTGTTAAAAAATTGTGTACCTCTTCTCCTTTCACCTGATTGAATTGTTCTAAGGTTGTATGACGTCCTACTCGATGCTTTCTTTTTCAATTTTGTGGAATTCTTGAAGGTGACTTCAATTTATTTCCTATGGTCACGTACTGGCATCATTTTGCCTGTGGCCAGAAGAATCTGGTTCGCAAGTCTTGTAGCCTCTGTCATATTTGTAGTGGCTAGAATCTTTATCAAATTGGAAATGTTTCAAGGGAAGTGAAGGTGTTCTCTAGTCCATTCAGTACCTTGAGCTGCTGATTGTTAAGTTTGTAGCTTGCTCCACACATGATGGATAATGTGATTCTTGTCTTGTCGGTGGTAAAAGTGAATACTAATGAGAGGTCAATATTTCAGATTACAAGATCATGAGTTACCATACCTGTGTTCTGTTGTGACTGTAAGTTAGTTCATGTCTCTCTTTTCTGTACGGGTTCTAAAGTAAGACCTTCATCAATTTATCACTCTTAGTGATTTGATTAGGAGCTGAGTTTTGGATGCTATTATATGAAAAATGAACCGAGATTAGTGAGTTGGTAAGGGAGCCATACAATGGATTCATAACCGTATGATTGGAATAGTTTGTGGTGGTCTACCATAGTTGTAGCCCATAATTATATGGATTGGATTGTGTGCGGATATAGATAAACCACAAGTTTATTAATGCAGTTGACCAATTAGCTTTGTTCTATAGAATCACCTTTGATGTTTCAACTAGCTAGAAACTTTCTGGGTAACATCCAAGTGTCAAAATCAGAGTAGACAGAGATGGGTTAAGAAAGTGTCTTCTATGTTTTATGATTTTGTTGGCCTTGATGGTGCCACGCCTGAAATAACTTGCTCTGAGTTTCTGGTGTCTTCCCCCCTTTAAATGTTTTCTATTTTGCTTGGACTTGACCAGACAACTGATCTTATCAGGATCCTAAATAGTGAATTTTTTTTGTTAAGTGGTTATAGGGGTATTGTCTCATACATTGCCAGCATTTTTGTTTCTATGATATGAAATAACATATTCCCAATTTGGCAAATCTTGGTGATGTCCAGAGTGGTGCTGGACTATTATGGGGGTGGTAGATGACACTAACTGTATTTTTCAAATGATGTGTAATTGGCAGTTGATTATAAAGAGAAGGAAGCAGGATCATTGTTTTCCCGAAACTAAGAAGTTGCAGCAGGATAGAATTAAGTCGTTGGCCTTTATCTGTTTATTTTTGTTTCCTTGTCCTTTCCCCTTCTTTGGTTGCAAACATTCCGGTCATTCTGCAGTGTCATTTTAGAGTTTTTTGTTTGATTTGACAGGTATAGAATGTAGATTGACCAGTCTTGAGTTGCATCTTTGTATGGTCTGCTGGTATGTTACTTTTGGTTCAGTATGACACCTTTATATGAAAAATGTTTTGTCAAAGAGTGAATATGATCCATAGTTGTTAGTACCAGGTTACTGGTTGCAGCATTCTAGCAATTATTTTAGACTTTCTATTTGGGATAGTAAGTGCAATATGGTAACTTAATGAGCATTGGTAATAATAAACTCTTTTGCTTTAGGATTGGATGTACTCATGCCCAGAATGTGGTTTGGTGTCACAGACACTTTTTGTGTGGACAAGGGACACCTAGGAATTTAGGCATTGCACACTTGACTGAATTAGGTAAATATAGGCTTAGCCTCTCGTTAGGGAAGGTTCGGTGTCCAAAGTAGCGTAGAAATGGAAAAAATGATGAAGATCTAAAGAATTGCTAGAGAAATTGATAAAAAGAAGCACTTTGGGATATCAGGATGTATGCTTATTGAATTCAACATTTTAGGGCCACAACTGTCTACACAAGTGTTCTTGGTGTGATTTGTACTTGTTTGAAATAACATATTTTTTGATGTTCTTTTTCCAAAAGTGTATGTGCATGCTTGCATGTGTATAAGTGAGTGTGCAGCATTGTTTCATTTTCATAATTTTAAAATGTTTCATCTGCCATTGATTTACTTTCAGAGTGCTATTCCTCAAAAGGGGAGTGAGGTGAATCTGACTCTTGGTGGTATTGACCTCAACAATTCAGGCAGGTTGGCTTGCTTCTTTTTATTTGAAATTGGTCTATAATCTGTCTTCCTGCATGCAGTTGCTTGTTATGATGGTTACTGGAATAATTTACTCACCCTTCTATGATTCTTTCTTCAAATGTTTAGTGTGGTTGTCAAAGTAGATAAAAAGCTTTTGACTGTGCTCTTTCCTGATGGTCGTGATGGGCGAGCTTTCACACTTAAGGTGCCATTTATTTTTTTGTGTTTAATTTGGACGTCGGTTTTTAGTTAAAATGTACCAGTACTGTTTTTCCTCTATTTCCAATTCTTGCTTCTATGGGTTTCCAATTTTAATTTTGTTCTATTTATTTTCACTTCTTTAGCTCTTTCTTTCTCTGAAGTGTGTTGACTTTTAAATTCATTTCCAGCAGCTTGTGAGCTGGAATCATGAATATTGCTTCTAATTTCACACACACAACACCCAAATGTATGAATATTTAATAGTAACCACCTTACAACATTATATAAGAGAATGGGAGCGGTTGAATCTGACTGGGGCTCTTGGTGAGAGCTGAGTGCATCTAGATTTTCTTTATGCAGGATAAACATTTGAGCAGTAGTGGAGAAAACTTGGTAAAGTAAAATGCACTTGGGGTGAAATGAAACACAAGATTCGGGGGGCGAGGCAGGGGTCTTATGTTTTCTCTTTATATTATTGTTGTTATCATCATTACATGAGAAGACTCTGGTCTTATTATATAAAATTTGCTGCTGCTGTTGTGATGTGCTTATTGTTAGCTTTTGTTGCTGCAGGCTGAAACTTTGGAGGATTTGTATGAGTGGAAAGCTGCACTTGAGGAGGCTTTGGCACTAGCACCAAGTGCCACTCTTGTGATGGGGCAAAATGGCATATTCAGGAATGACCAGGCCGACACATTTGATGGTTATGTGGATCAATGTATGCCCCCAAGTTTTATAATTGCGTGTAACAGTTTTTCTCCTTGAATTACCACATATTTTCAGGTCTTCTGCAGTAGAGTTATTGTGTATGACTTAATGGCTAAGTTCGTAAAGCAGTCCCTTGAATGAGCAATATTATGTTGGATATAACCCTAGCTTTGATTGGGTTCCAAGCCATTATTCTGGTCTATATCTATGGTCGCATACGGACAGAGTTGACCTTTTTGATAGTGGGGGAAGATGCTTGCTTTGTTTCTTCAATTATTGTGCAACACATAAATTTTTTAACATGAACTTGATGACTGCTGCTAGTGCTGATGTGCAGAGGAAATTACTCTGATAGTTCCTTTAGTATGTAAATTTTGATGCATTGTTTTTTTTTTTTGGGGGGGGGTTCACTAGTTGTGATTTTCCTTTAATCTGCTCTGTTGATGTCATCAATTTATTTCATGGACTTGAAATAGAAAATCAGTGATTGTTTTCTTTTCCTAATATGTTGATTTGGTATTGTTCTGAACCTGTAAAACTTTACTCTTTGCATTGTTCTCAACTTTCTTGAAAAATTGATTTTTTTCCTCTTTCTCCTTTTCTTTTTATTCTCTGTAGTGAAGGATAGGCAGCCAGTGAAATCCTTGGTCATTGGTCGGCCAATTTTACTTGCTTTGGAAGATATAGATGGAACCCCATCTTTCTTGGAGAAAGCCCTTAGGTTTGTGGAAGAGCATGGTGAGATACCTCTTTTTACCGTCACTTATGTGATTTATCTCCAACCTTTTCTAAATTCTAACCTTTTGTTTCTAAGGATAGATAGAAAAGGTTGGAGATAAATCCTTCTGCAAATGCCATTTTAGGATTTAAAAAAAGGCTTCAAGTTTGGCTAGGTGATAGCTATATTATGAGTGCTGTTGGCTTTGTGTGCTTTCCCCCTTGTTTTTAGTTCACGTTAGTGTATCAAACTATTGTTTATTCCAATATTCCGTGGAATGTTCCAGGCACTATACATGAGAAGTTTCTGATTTTAGTAGTGGTAGCTCATTGGCAGCCTCAAATATAGTAAAGCCTTGTAATATAGGCATCATTACAAAGTAATCCCAAGTGTTCCATTTCCAGTAGAAACAAGATATTATGATAAGGGGATCAAGGAGCTTTTAGTTATTTTTGTATAGCATGATATTATGATTTTATTGTGAACCTACAGATTTTCGTACATTTCATGCTGGGATGTTCACACTGTATGATACTCTCTTCATGGAATTGCGACAAAGAGATCGGAAAATTCGGATAGGGAACACCTAATGAATATAGATTTTTGTGCCAGAAAACGCTCATTCGTGAGTGGTAAAGAACATTATATCAACATATCCTACCTCCCAAAAGAAAAAAAGAGACAATATTCTAATCTTTTTGGTCTATTTACATGTCCTGCACCTCTGATATCCCAACTATTGTGGAAATTCTTTGCTTCTCATCTTCGTTCTGTATTAGTTACCTTTGCAGGGCCTATTATAACCCATCAGTATTTAACTGTAGTTTTCAATTGGTTTTTCTCTTCTATCCTTCCTGCATTTGGCCTCAAAATTTTATTAAGTTAAACCTTTACCAAAGGCTATGTTTGTATTCACTAAAACCAATTTATAAATCATCCTCCCCTAATAATTTTGGCATAGAAATGTCTACTTATTTGTGTGCAAGTTTGCTTGTTTGTCTCTAATCATTTGACAGTAATGTTCCAGGAGTCAAAGTAGAGGGGATATTGCGGCAAGCTGCCTATGTTGATGATGTTGAACGTCGAATTCGAGAATATGAGCAGGGTTAGTTTGCTTGGATTCTTGGGTCCTCGTGATTACATGTCTATGTCTTCATTGTTACACCTATTTTAGGTAGTGTCTTTTTTTTTTTGTTTTTTTGTTTTTTTTGTGTGTGTGGAAGAGAGAGAGAGAGAGAAGGGGGGGGGGGGGGGTACTGGGTTCTGTACACAAGGTTTGTGTATATATATTGGCAGGGTTTTTCAAATGTGTTATTGAAAATGAAAATGATCAAAATATTGAAGTGCAGTCATTTTTGGACCGATTTCAAGATAGTTACTCTTTTTCTTTTTGGGTTTAAAAAAGGTATGCCAAGTGCATTTTTACTGGTCCTTTTTAATTTTCAATTTTCAGAAATAGGAAAGTGTTTAAAAAATGACTCTCAATTGGCCTCCTTCTCATCTTTCTGCTTATAGTAAAGTGTTATACGAGTGAATTTTCAGTTACCAATCTTGAGGATGTGGGTGGTGAGAATATGGTTACTAATCATTAGCTTTTCTGTTTTCCACCAGGAATTTGTATCATTTTATTGAATTTACTGTCGTGCACTGAAATGAAGTCCCTTTAACACACGCAGTATGCATGCATATGTACTTATAATTTCTTTTGGATGAAAAATGTGTATTTATTAATGAATCAGGGATAGTGCCAACAATATTGTTGAAAAAGTATTTTAAAATAATGGTAAAGAAAGGATCCAGTTTACTGAGCGATTATTATTGAAAAGGAGCTCAAATTTTTTTTTTGGGGGTAGTTTCTTTATATATATACACACACATATATTATTTGTAGTAACCCACCATGGTTGACTTGTTTTTGTCCTCTTTTATATTTCAGGAAAAAATGACTTTTCTTCAGAGGAGGATGCACACGTTATAGCTGATTGTGTCAAGGTATCTCCTTCAATCAGTGGAAAACACAAAAAAAAAATCTCATAGGCGACAAGTTTCTGGAACCTAGGTTATTTTATTTACTGTTTCCTGTATGGCATTGTTCCAGTATGTTCTTCGGGAGTTACCATCATCTCCAGTACCAGCGTCTTGCTGCAATGCGCTACTGGAAACATGTCGTGAGTTTTTCATTGGAGTTTGTTTCAATTGGATCTGTTCCTGTATTGAGCTTTCTTCATCTTTGGCTTTGGTTGATGTTCCCCAACTTGTCTTCTTCTAATTCCTTTTTTTTTTTTTAATAATATATATTTTAAAATTATATTGTTTTTTTTAAAAAAATATTACCTCTAATGGTGTTTATGTTGGTCACTTGCTTTACCTATATGCATACATAAAAAAATTCTTGAATTTTGGAATCTTCTTTGATTTATTATTGTTTTTGTGTGAATCAACTAAAATTCTTCCTATATGTAGTACGAAAGGTTTTTCAGATGTTGTGGCAGTACTTGGTGAATTTGGTACATTTTGTTTTATGATGCTGTATTTGTATCTTGGATAAGTTGAATTAATGTTCTTTCAAAGTTTTGGGTTTTTCATTCCATAATTGGGCTATTCCACTGTGATTTAGGAACTGATCGTGGCAGGAGAGTTGCTGCTATGCGTGAGGCTATATGTGAAACATTCCCAGAGCCAAATCGTCGCTTATTACAGAGGTAGTTGATGAGATGAATTTTATTTATTGTAGTTTGTGTTCCTTATTATGTCAAAATTGGTAGTGGATTGTTTGTGTTAGTTTTAGTGGCCAGTACATCACTCCGTTTTATATGTTTAGTTTCAGCAGATGACTTGTTATTTTTTTTAATATGTCATCATTGTCTATCAAGCTCAAATTTCTGCACTGTGTCATGTCTGTAAAGATGATATAATTTAGAGTTAAGTTCTCTTTTCTTTTTAACAAATGATGGCCTTACTAAAACAACAGGAGTTTCAAAGTCGCCTTTAGGTTTCATTTTGATATGAAATGGAAATGTTTTAGTTGTTGCTATGAAACATTTCAAAATTCTTAAACTATGCCAAACTAGAGAAGGAAATAATAGGGGATATTTTAGGACCTTGACTAGGGTTGTTTTGAATTAGATTACACAGTTCATGAGATCAATTCAGCAGTTTATCTTCAAACTGGGTTTGTGTGGCTTTCAAGATATATTTTCTGGATAATTGTTGGGCTCAAAATGTAGTCTTCATTTTCCCCCTCAAGTTATTTATATCCTAATAAATAGAAGTGATGTCCGGTAGTCATCGAAGGTCAATTTTTTATTTTAGAATAGAGGTTACCAATTCACAAGTTCCGAAGTTGTCTATCTAGGCATATCTTTTTTGTGCCTCGGCCCGTGATCCATGTCTCATGAGAGTGATTGTTTTTATTTATTTATTTATTATTTTTTCAAGTCACCAACCGTGCTTATTTGTTTTGTAAATGACTTATTTCATATTTCTTGATTGAAATATGCTCTCTCTCTCTCTCTCTTGGTGTTTCAGTAGACATCATTCATATAGATTAATTAGCAATCCAGTGGTGGAACTCGGAGATTTTTCAGTGCTTAATTATGTTATTATGCTTCTAATATATGTGAAACACATTTATAAATATCCTTGATACTCTTCTATTTATTACTGCCTTTTTCTATTTACTAATAACCTATATACATGTATGTGTATATATATTAACTATTACATATTAATCTTGTAAAATTGTGCTGTATGCCTTGAGGTTCATCCTCACCTCAGAGGTGTTAAACAACTTAAACTGCCTTGCCGATCTTTTTACTTTCAAAAGTTTTAGTTAAACTAAGATCTCAATCTGGCAACACCAAGAGTTCAGCTCTAGCAAGTTATTTCCTCTTAAGGATTGGTAGAACAAGAGTTGTGCTAGATGCTCCAAACATGTCCTACGTGATGAATCACTTCATAATAACAATGTTTTGTATAAAGCCAAGAAAAGGTATTCCAAACTGCAACAGGCGACAAATAGCAATAGCTAGAGTTTCAGGGAGGACAAAACATTGAAAGTTATGAGGAAATACAGTGATCGTGTGTTTAATCTGAAGATTGAGTAGAAGGTAATTATTGTTCGGGTTGATGAGAGATCACACGGGGAGGTAGTGGAAATCATTGAAAGGAATAGGTATCGCAGTTTCACATTGAAACTTGATCTGGGAGGGGTTTTCTGGGCATCACAGGCTCTCAAAGATGCTGCAACCATGACTGACAAAAGGCAGTTCTTCAGAAAGTATACGAATAGCTTGGCTGTTTTCTGTCTTCAGTGTTATTCAAATAGGAGAGGTGAGTTTGTGGAACTAGCCAAGCGGGTTGCTGGGATAAGGTCATCAAACATTATCATCCCAACAGGAGTCAATTGTCAGGGGTGGAAGGATGTGGCTGGGTTACTTGAAACAATTCTACTTGGAACAAGGCAGAACATCCGTGCTAGAGATGCAGAAGGTAAGAAGGTAGGTAAGGTGACAAGAAATGTGGCCATGGCAAGGGATCTTCGAAATGGTGTTTGGTCGAATGGGGCCAATAAGGAGGATGGCATAGAGGAAACGAGTCAGCAAATGAACATAGGGGCAAACAGAGGATGGTCGTATGCGGAGATTCTCAAGCTTCCATCATCAAGTTCGTTAAAGGATGGTTCTTCGCTAGTACTCTAGCAGGCGGTGGTGTGTGAGAGAGCTGATTTCTTTATAGGGTGGGAGCAAACTGAGAAGGAATTATGTAAATCTTACAAGATACCTATCAAGCTTCGTCCCTTTCAGTTGAATCGAGCTCTGTTTTTCACCAAGACCGAGGATGTGGCTGCGTTCTACGGGGATAAATGGTGGCAGTTTTTTGGTAAGGGTATAGCTGTGTTGCTGGAGAGGTGGTCAGAAAAGAAGCATAGGAGATCTAGTGTGATTGCTTCGTATGGAGGCTGGATTGCTATTTGCGATTTGCCGTTTAATTTATGGAATATCAGAACTTTTGAACAAATTGGGGCGAAATGTGGTGGGCTCTTAGAAGTGGACAACAAAACCAAGAATTTTGAAAACCTTTTTGAGGCAAGATTAAAGGTGAGAGGATCGGCGTCTGGGTTTTTACCATCAACTGTGGAGATTTCGACGACTCATGGAGCAATCACTGTGCTAGTGAAGGCGATTTCGAAGTTCTTCAGACGAAGGGAGGGTCATCGGCAATGGAATTTACGGCGAGAGATCCCATCGGAGCTTGGCGCCAGAGGTGGGGGAGATGAAGAGACTGAGGGGATAGTTGGGACACGTGGATGTCTAGTTCTCCAGGATGTTGGAGTTCACGAAGAGGCTCTTCTATTCGACGGAGAGAATGTCAACGGGGAGGGAAGGTCAAGCGTTGGGCATGATTGTATTGAACATGGGCTCGATGCTCTGGGCTCTAGAACTCGAAAGGCTATTTTAGGTGAAGATGGGCTGTTGGGTGAATTTCGGCCCAGGCCAGTTTTGGGCCTTTCTTCTGATTCACTTGCTGATCGGGTTGGTGATGATGAGAGGATTAATTTGGGCCTCTCTTGCACTCGTCGTTTGGGTCAAGGTCTGAACCATGTGGGTGATGGCCCATTGGGTAATAAACGATCAAGTTTTATTTTGAATCACAATGGGCCTAAATCAGACCAAATGGGTACTTCTATTCTAGGGTTGGATCTAGGGCTTTGTCGGGTTAAGGCGACGACGAGTGTTCTCGAAGGGGTGAGTGATTGTATACAGGTAGCGACGCAGGTGGATGACAGGGATGAAGGTAACGTTAGTCAGAGACAGAAGATTGAGAAGGTTGGGGCTGATCAGGGTCCGACTTTGTTGGTTGGGTTAAACCCAAATGAAGTTCATTTGGGTTTGGCCGATGTGGTTGATCGCTCCTCAGGTCAGCTTCTTCAGATTGAGCGACCCTTCGAAGTTAATGGTTTGGCTGAAGACGAGGATGTAGCGATCGAATGTTTACCTTGTGTTGACAGAATGATTCATGATGTGGAAGGGGGCATCTGCGATCCACAAGGGGTGCTCCAAGCATTGGAAGGATATGGTTCTCAAGACAGTTCTGAGGATTCTCTTGGTCCGAATGAGGAAGCTGATGACTATTCGGAGTGGGAGAGGGTTGATGATTCTGACTTGAATCTCAATTGGCTATACCATGATGAGGAGGTACCAAATTCTTCTTGTATTAAGCACACTGGGGGATCTGAGGATGAGGCAGTCTTCAATTCTTGTGAACAGGTTGGTGACTCTATTGACAGGGATAACATGAATTCTTCACTTCATCCTAATCTTCAGAGTCCTCATTTTGTGTCAGTTAAGGGGGAGGAGGGGGAGTCAGTATTAGGTCCTTGTTTCTTACAAGCTACCAGAATGGTTTCTAACAAGAATGATAATTTGCCTCTGTTACATGAGAATAGGATCTCTACCAGTAGCAGTTTGAACCCTCAGCTGAATAATATGGTTACTAATAAGATTGATCTTTCGAGGGAGGAGTCTCCTAATCATAGGCTTCAAAGGAACATTGTTAGTGGCAACGATGGTGCTAAGTCCGAAATGTGGTTGAGGGAAATGAGTATGTGTCTTTTCCTCTAGAGGAGGATGATGCGCCTCACTTTGCACAGCTACTTGAAACTCTAGGGTTGGCACTGGTCAGGAATACTGGGAAGAAATCTCGGGCTAAGAGGGTGGGGAATCCATCTGGGGGGGATGGAAGTCAAAGAGGTTCGGGGCTTAGGAAAGGGATGAGGGAGTTAAAAAACCTTGAGAGTGGCATCAATTATGAGGGGCGGGGAAAAGAGCCAAGGGGTGATGATGGTTCCCGATGAACATCTTTAGTTGGAATATTTGAGGACTACGGTCTCGTAGGAAAAGGGCGGTAGTTAAAGAGGTTTTGAAAATTCATCAACCAGATATAGTTATGTTTCAAGAGACAAAGTGTGAGGAGTGTGATTGGGTTTTTATTAGAAGTGTATGGGGGACTCAATTTAGGAGATGGGTTGTATTGCCTTCTAGGGGGAGATCATGGGGAATTTTGATTATGTGGGATGAGAGAGTTGTAGCGGAGTGCGAGGTAGTTGTTAGGGTATTTTCTTTGTCCATCAGGTTTAGAAATAGGGATAATAAGGAATGGTGGCTGACAGAGGTGTATGGTCCTAATAGATCAGGGGATCGAAGGGAGTGGTGGGATGAGTTGATGGGATTATTTGGGCTTTGTTCTCCTTATTGGTGTGTTGGGGGGGGGGGGGGATTTTAATGTGGTTAGGCAGGTTTTGGAAAAACTAAATGGGGTTTCCACAAATAGGAGTATGAGGGACTTTGATTCTTTTATCAGGGAGTGTGAGTTGATTGATCTCCCTTTGAGCAATGCGCGATTCACATGATCTAATTTGCAGGAAAATCGGATGTGTTGTAGGTTGGATAGGTTCCTTCATACTTTGGGGTGGGAGGAGATGTTTCCAGATGTAAGGCAAGAGGTAGGCCCCAGAGTGGTGTCAGATCATTGTCCTGTGATTCTAGAGAGTTGTCCTTTTAAATGGGGTCCTACCCCATTCAGGTTTGAGAATATGGTTGGAAAATCTGGATTTCAAGGCATTCTTTAAGGAGTGGTGGGAAAATGCCCGTGTCCATGGGTGGGAGGGTTTTAAGTTTATGTGAAGGTTGAGAGGAGTCAAGGAAAATCTTAAAGTCTGGAAACGTGAAGTTTTTGGGGATATGGGTGAGATAAAAGCAGAATTAGTTCGGGAGATTGGGGAGTTAGACGTGAAGGAGGCCGGGGAGGGTTTATCTCAAACGTTAAGGTATAGGAGATCAATGATTAGAATGAAGTTGGAGGAGATCACTTTTAGGGAGCAAATTTTTTGCGGTCAAAGAGCTAAGTTGAAATGGGCTAGAGAAGGTGATACCAATTCTAGATTTTATCATACAGTTGTGTTGGGGAAGCGGAAGAAGAGTTTTATTAAAAATTTGGAAGTGGCTCCAGGTGAAGTGGTGTGTAAGGAGGAGCTTATTTTCAAGGAAATTTTTAATTTTTATTCAAATCTATATTCTGATGGGGGTGTGGATTGTCCAGGGATTGAAGGCATTAATTGGGTTCCAGTGGATTTAGCGACTGCTAGTTGGCTGGAAAGACCCTTTGACAAAGATGAGGTGAGACAGGCTGTATTTGAGTGTGATAGAGATAAGGCTCCAGGCCCAGATGGCTTTTCAATGGCAGTTTTTCAGGATTGTTGGGAAATTGTAAAAAAGGATTTAATGAGGGTGTTTTATGAGTTTTTTGAGAGCGGGTAGGTTAATTTGTGCACCAATGCATCCTTTATTTGTCTAATTCCCAAAAAGGAGAAGTCGATCAAGATTGGAGATTTTAGACCCATTAGCTTGGTCACATCTCTTTATAAGATTTTAGCTAAAGTGCTTTCTAGGAGAATTAGAGTTGTCATGGGGGAAACTATTTCTTCAGCACAAGGTGCGTTCATGCAGGGTCGGCAGATTTTGGATATAGTCTTAGTGGCTAACGAGGTTGTGGAGGAGTATAGGGGTCTACGTAAGGAGGGTATTGTCTTTAAGGTAGATTTTGAGAAGGCATATGATCATGTTGATTGGGGCTTTGTGGATTTTGTTTTGGAAAGGAAGGGGTTTGGAGTTAGATGGAGGAAGTGGATTTGGGGGTGCTTGTTGTCATGCAATATGGCAATCATTGTGAATGGCAAGGCGGGGGATTTTTTTCCAAGCATCCAAGGGTCTTAGACAGGGTGATCCTTTATCACCATTTTTGTTTATTTTAGTTGCTGATGTGTTGGGTAGGATTATTGATTTAGCTAAGGATAAGGGTGTCATTGAGGGGTTTGTGGTGGGAAGGAATAGGATAGGTGTTACTCATTTACAATTTGCGGATGATACTATTTTCTTCTCATCTAAGGAGGAAAGTAAGGTGGGGAGTTTGCTAAAGATTCTGAGAATTTTTGAAATTGTGTCGGTCCTCAAGGTCAATCTTAGCAAAAGCTGTGTTGTGGGTATTAATTTGGACGATAGTCATGTGCATAGGGTGGCGGCTATGTTGGGATGTCCAATTGATTCCTTTCCTCTCAAATATCTGGGGCTTCCGTTTGGGAGGAGATCCTAGATTGGTGTCTTTTTGGGAACCTATTCTTGCCAAAATTAGGAAAAGATTGGAGGGTTGGAAGCGAGCTTTGTTGTCTAAGGGAGGGAGGTATACGTTGGTACAATCCGTTTTAGGATCTGTTCCTATTTATGTCCTGTCCCTTTCAAAATTCCGGTTAGCATTGCAAGAAAGATTGAGAAACTGATGAGGGATTTTCTCTGGGAAGGGTGTGAGGAGGGGAAAGGAATTCATTTGGTTAGGTGGGAGACTATTTCTCTTTCTAGGGTAAAAGGTGGCTTGGCTATTGGAAACATTGTTGCTAGGAATATTGCTTTCTTGGGCAAGTGGTTGTGGAGATTCCCTCTTGAAAGTGAGTCTTTGTGGTGTTCAGCTATTAAAAGCAAGTATGGTGTTCAATCCAATGGTAGGGATTCTAATGTGGTTAATAGAGGCAATTGTCGTTCACCGTGGAAATCCATTTCTCGTTTGTATTCTCTTGTGTCTAATTTCTTTTCATTCAGAGTGGGGAATAGGGAGAACGTTCGGTTTTGGGAGGATGTTTGGTTAGGGGATATTTCGTTTTCTAGATCTTATCCCTTTCTTTACAGGTTGGTTCGTTCTCCAAATGTGTCTATTGCGTCAGTGGCTTGCTCGTCTATGGCACCCATCTCCTGGAATTTTGATCTCATTAGACACTTGAATGATAGAGAGGCGAGGGAGTTGGCATCTTTGTTAGTAGTGCTTGAGGGGGTTTCTCTTTCTTCGTCTTTTGATAGTAGGGTGTGGAATCTTGTCTCTTCAGGGGTCTTTTCATGCAAATCATTTTTTGATAAGATTATTGATAATCCCTTGGTTCCTTTGTTCCCTTTTCATAAGAAAATTTGGAAAGCGGGTGTCCCTCATAAAGTGAAGTTTTTCTTGTGGTCTTTGGCTCAAAAGGGTGTTACAACTAATGATGTTCTCTAGAGGAGAAGGCCTAATCACTCTCTTTGCCCTCAATGGTGTGTGATGTGAAGAGAAATTTGGAGGATGTGGATCATCTTTTTCTTCATTGTCCGGTGGCTTCTGTATTATGGCAGCGTCTTTTCAGGTTATGTGATGTGCAGTGGGTTGCTCCACGGGAGTGTATGCATATGATTCTTATTCGGTTTGAAGGGTTTGGGAGTACCAAGAAAGCCAATTCAATGTGGATAGGCATTGTTTTTGCTATTTTTTGGGTTATATGGTTGGAGAGAAACCATCGAATTTTTGAAGGCAAGGAAGTAAGTGTAGAGGCGTTGTGGGATAGGGTGGAATATTTGGCCTCATTTTGGGTATTTGTATCTCTTCCTTTTAAAGGAGTCCCTTTGTTTTTGATCTCTAGGGATTGGGCTGCTGTTTGCCATCCTTAGGGTTTCAAGTTTTGCGATTTTGTTTTGTTTTGTTTTTTTTTTCTTCCTTTCTTTGTATGAGGACTTCTTGTCCTCTTTCTATTTCACGTTTTAATAAAATTTTGTTGTTTCTCAAAAAAAAAAAAGAACAAGAGTTGTGCTGGCTGAATGGAAGTGAAGTGTTGAAGCGATCTATAGTTGCATTATTAATTTATTATTTGCTGTTGTTGCTGTCTTCTTGTTTCACTGATTGTTCCACGATACATTCAAGTAAATTCAGCTTTCCTTTAGCCAACAATTTTTGTAGCTCTCACATCCTCATACTAGTAAAGGCATCTTGAGAGCAGGGTGTATCTTCATGGTGAACTCTAACTGTTAACCAAGAAGGGAAAAGAAAAACCGTAGGTAGCGGAGCAGTATAAGAACCAGCTAATATATGTGTAACATACTCCTATGTTGCACAACAAGACAACATTTTTATTTTTCAATGTTGATTCCGAAATTAGCTCTTTTTGAAGAGGTGCTTGAGGAACTCTTGAGTATTTCAATTTCTGCAGACCCACTATTTTGAAGGATTGATCAATTGCTCCATGGTATAATCCAAATCCAAATGTGAATAATGTGAGCACAATATGCTAGATGTTATGTTTCTCTTCTTTATTTCTATTTGTTGCGATTGAGGTAGGAAGCAATATCTCTTCTGAAGAAGAGAACACAGTTAATAAATCATAAATGAATTTAAATTTAAAGTAGCAAAATTTGTGAGGTGTCAAAGCTGCTGAAAGAACAGGAGCACTCCATGCCCAACCTACTCCGTGTGAGAATATTAGGTTGGGTGTATATATATGGTAGTGTTTCCTTTTTAGTCTTAGGGTTAGGTTTACTATATAATTAGATGTATTCTTTGTATTAGTACACAATGAAATATACAGAAATTATTCAAAAATCTTACATGGTATCAGAGCTTGGTTCAACACCCTAGTAGCCATCATGAAACTCTCTCCGGTTTTGGTGTCAGGATCAATCGAGTTCTCTGATTCTTAGTAGCAGGAATCATCTCAGATGGTGACGACTCTGAGGAAGAAGTGCGATTTTGTGCTTCTGAGGAAGAATCGCAGTAGAATCGCGAATCCGAGGAGAGGGAAACGCGAATCTGATGCAAGAAGGAAGCACTCTTGAGAGGGCAAGGAGAGAACCTGGTCGCTGGCTTCGATCCTCTATTTGATGACTTTCTCGCGCCCTTTGACTTCCCCTGCGAAGCCCTAGTTTTCATTCCTCTCTTCGAAGCCCTAGTCTTCGATTGTCTTCGTCCCTCTCTTCTCTCACTGTTGATCTCTGTTTGCTTCTCTGTCTCGATCTATTCTCTGTTTTCTCTCTCTCTCTCTCTCCCTCCCTCCCTCTTTGTTTTCATATTTGTTTTATATAATATAATCTATCATATATAATATAATTTATCATAAACAATATAATTTTTATGTCTAAAATAAAAAATTATTTATTTTATCATATATAATATAATTTTTATTTGTTATTTTTATTTTTATTTTTTTTAACATAATTTATTATTTCTTAATTTTTAACATATAATAAATAAAATAAATTAGCTGATTGTTTAAAAGAAATCTATTTAAATCATATATAATAAAAAAAATCTTAAAAAATTTATAAAATAAAACATCAAATTTTTATTTATTATTTATTTTAACATAATTTATTATTCCTTATTTATTATAATAAATAAAATATAATTAATAAAAATAATACATAAGTGCTCCTAATCTACGACTCCTCTAAGTGGCCATGTTCTTTCACTCCCGCTTCGTGCAACTAAGCTCTGGTTCTTTGTTTCATCAGGTTCGTTTTCTGGTTCGAGAAGACCCAGATTACAACCTAGCTGGTTCTTCTTTCCTTCATCTGATTCGAAGTTGGTTCAAAGCTCTTTGGACAAATTTCGCAATCCTTCAGCTTTGTGACCTCTTCTCTCTCTTGTTTACCTCGCGATTGGTCCTAGTCATCTCTGGTTTGTGATTTCTCTCTGGTTGTTCGTAGGTCATCGGAGACCTGTTCTTTGCCAGAATCACGATCATGAGTTCGTGATTGTTCTCTCTCCAGCATCGCGAACTCTCTTTCTCTCTCTAGTTTGAAGTCGACCCGTCAAGTTCTCTGCTGCATCGACTTCAAAACCTGTTGATCCATCTGGTGGAATTTCTGGTTCGTCGAAAGATTGCGCCTCTTTCGCTGGTTGGGACTTTTGATCGCAACCCTTTGGTTCGTAATTGCTACATCTGGTTCTGAAGTTAAGATAACCTGGTTCTAAAATTTGACCCAATTCTCTTTTATTCTTGCTTGGACCATACAAGTTTCTTATTCTTACAATTTGACCCCTCAATATTTTTTTGTTAGTTATTACACTTGAACCCCTGGTTTGGTTATTTTGTTTTATTTTGGGTTTATTACACTTAAACCCCTCAATTTTCTGGTTATTATGATGTCTCTGGCTTTTGATAAGTGTACCTTCTGCCATCAGAGGGGCCATTGGAAGTACCACTGTCCTAAGAAGGGACGTATGCTTACCTCGTCCTTTTCGCAATCTCAGAACCAATTTCGAGTTCCTCCCGCTGCTTATATTGCATCTGCTCCGACTCTTGATTCCGATTTGGTTTCTTTGAGTGCTTAAATTAGTTAGTTTTTGCATATGCTGTCTACCTCCCAACTATCCCCATCTACCTCCATTGTTTCCTCTCTTCATTTAGGTTTGTTTGGGTCTTCTTCAGGTATCTCTTCGTCTGTCTGGATTTTTGACTTTGGTGCCTCTCATCATATGACTCCCCATCGCTCCTTACTTCAAAATTGTACTCTCTCTTCCTTTTCTATTACTGTTAATGATGCTAATGGGTTTGGTATGTCTGTTATAGCTGTTGGGTTTGTCTTACCGTCTGCTATGTCTGCTGTTTTTATTCTATCTATCCTTTATGTTCCTCAGTTATCTGTCAGTTTATTATCTATCAGTCAGCTTGATACCTCTGGTTTTGATATTATTTTTTCTTCTTCTATCTTGTGCAAGATTGGATGTCCAAGCAGCAAATTGGGACTGGTCGCAGAGGTGAAGGCCTCTATGTGGTGGAGAGCCTACATCTGTCTATGACTACCTTTTCCTCTTTTAGTTGGATTCTTTGTCAAGTCTTTTCTACATGTGACATTTCAGATTAGGGTATTTGTTTGCTGACCACTTACGGCCTTTAGCTCAGTTAGGTATATTGGGTAAAATTTCTCCTAATCAACTTACCGAGTGTCGGGGGTGTAAACTTGCCAAAATGACAACTTTACCTTTCCGTAAAAGTATCTCTATATCTGATACACCATTTTCTTTAGTTCATACTGATGTCTAGGGTCCTTCTGTTCTCACTAAAGGGAGTTCTGCATACTATGTTTCATTTGTTGATGACTGCACCCGTTACACTTGGGTTTATCTTATGACTCATAAGTCTGACTTCTACCAGATATACTGTACTTTTCAGTCTATGATCACTACACAGTTTGGGTCTACTATTAAATTGTTGCGGTCTGACTTGGGTGGGGAATACCCTAAAATTGAGTTCTGTGAATATTTGGCCAATTTGGGTACCATTCACTAAACTTCCTGTGTTGATACACCTGTCCAAAATGGTCAATCTGAGCGTAAATACTGTCATTTCCTTGAGACAACAAGATCTCTTCTCTCTGCCTCCGTTTCGGCTCCTTTTTGGGGTAAGGCAGTTCTTACTGCTGCTTTTCTTCTCAATCGTATGGCTACTTCCCTTCTTTCTGGTCAGTCTCCTTATAAGACTCTGTTTTTTCAATTTCTTAATTATTTCCTCCTTCGTGTGTTTGGGTTTGCTTGTTTTGTCCTTTTACCTCGTAAAGATAGGACCAAATTTAGTGCCCGATCTGTCCTATGTGTCTTTTTAGGTTATAGTCTTACTTAGAAAGGTTATCGTTGTTATGACTTTGTTTCCTGTTGCTTTTATGTCCCCAGCCATGTTGCCTTGATCCTCTTGCTTCTGACGACTCTGATCTTGCTAACTGTAAGTATCCCCTTCGCATCCATAAACAGGTAGTCAAATTTGATTTTGCTAAAACATGTTTTTCTCCTTCATATTGTACGCTTTTGCCTGCTATTTACTCTTTTTCAGAACCTCAGTCTTACAAGGAGGCCTGTCAGGATCCTCATTGGATTCAAGCTATGAAGGATGAGTTTTTTGCTTTGTAGAAAACCAGTACTTGGGAGTTGGTTCCTTTGCCTGCTGGTAAGAATCTGGTTGGTTGCGAATGGTCTACAAAGTCAAGACTCATTCTAATGATTATCTTGAGCGCTACAAGGCTTGCCTGGTTGCCAAGGGTTTTTCACAGGAGTAGTATTGATTATGAGGAGACCTTTGCCTCTGTTGCCAAGATGACTATTGTCCGTACTTTGATATCTGTCGTTGCTGTTCGTCATTGGCCTCTTTATTAGATGGATGTTGAGAATGCTTTTCTTAATGGTCATCTCGTTGAGGAGGTTTACATACGTCCTCCCCCTAGCCTTCCCCATTCCTTTGGACAGGTTTGTCATCTTCGGCATGTTCTGTATGGTTTGAGGTAATCTCCTCGTGCTTGATATGATCGCTTTCAGACTGCTGTTACTAAACTTGTGTTTCATCCTTTGGCCCAGGACTTTGCTTTGTTTCTCCTCTACACCTTTGCTGGTTTTGTTGCCTTATTACTGTATGTGGATAATATGATTGTTACTGGCTCTGATTCTTCTGTTATCTCTGAGGTTAAACAGCATCTTATCCGCACCTTCAAAATGAAGGATTTGGGCCCCTTGCGGTACTTTCCTGGTATTGAGATAGTTTCTTCTCCCAATGGTTACTTTCTGTCTTAGGCCAAGTATGTTATTGAAATTATTCATCGTGTTAGTCTTACTGATACTAAGATTGCTTATACCCCCATTGAGCTTAATGTGAAACTTAGGGGGTGTTTGGCAAATGTTCTTTTTTTGGCTTTTTGGGCTAAAATCCACAAAAGACAAAATAGGCTAAAATAGCCAATTAGACAAAATGTTACATCAAACCCATAATCATTTCACTTTTTCTCTCACAAACATCACATCCAACTACAAAAAAATCTGTCTTCCCAAACATAAAAATTTTAGTCTACTAAAATAGCCTATTAAAATAGCAACTTCCCAAACATCTACTTAATACTACCGATGGTGTTCCTCTACTTGATCCTACTTTATATTGGAAGCTCGTGGGTTACTTAGTCTATCTGACGGTTACTCGTCCTAATCTTACCTATGTTGTTCATGTGATTAGTCAGTTCGTTTCTGTTTCTCATTCTACACATTGGGCTGCTTTGGTTTGGATTTTTCGCTATCTTCGCGGTACTATCTTCCAAGGATTGCTGTTGTCCTCTACTTAGTAGCCTATGCTGATGCTGATTGGGCTGGTGATGTTACAGATCGTAAGTCTACTTCTGGTTTTTGTATGTTTCTTGGCGACTCTTTGATTTCTTGGAAAAACAAGAAACAAACTGTTGTTATTTGTTCTACTGCCAAAGCTGAGTACTGTACTATGGCTCATGCTACTGCTGAAATTGCCTGGCTTCGTTGTCTTCTCTATGACTTGGGCATCCCTCAGTCTTCTCCAACCTTCCTCTATTGTGATAACCGTAATGCTATTCAGATTGCCCATACATTGTCTTCCATGAGCGAACAAAGCACACTGAGATTGATTGTCACTTTGTCTGTTAGCTTCTGCAGTCTGGCTCTATCTTGCTTCCTTTCGTCTCTTCAGCTTTGCAACTTGCTAACTTTTTTACCAAGACTCGCACCACTGCTTGGTTTTAGTGTCTCCTTGGCGAACTCTCAGTGTTTTTTGCTACAACACCTTGAGTTTGAGCGGGGGTGTGAGAATATTAGGTTAGGTTTATATATATGGTAATGTTTCTTTTTCTGAGAGATTGTATAGGTGTATATATATGGCAGTGTTTCTTTTTTAGTCTTAGGGTTAGGTTTACTGTATAATCAGATGTATTCTTTGTATTAGTACACAATGGAATATATAGAAATTATTTAGAAATCTTACAACCCTCACCAAAATTATGACTAATTAATGGTCAGATGCTGGATATTCTCACCATGTCTGTTAAATATCCTTATATTATGGCCTTGTTTGGATAGAGAAGAACTTTTGAACGTAATGTCTTTCTTTAAAACATTGTTTTTTCTTCCTCTGCCTTTCTGTAGTTGCTTTGGCATGAGCTGCATTTCTTAGATTAAAAATGATTATTTTTTCCCTTTGTTTTCAGAATTCTTAAGATGATGCAAACCGTGGCTTCTCACAAGACTGAGAATCGAATGAGTTCTGCAGCTGTGGCAGCTTGCATGGCACCCTTACTTCTTCGTCCCCTTCTATCTGGTGATTGTGAACTTGAAAATGACTTTGATGTGGGTGGTGATGGTTCTATGCAACTTCTGCAAGCAGCTGCGGCAGCTAATCATGCTCAAGCCATTGTTATAACTCTATTAGAAGAGTATGAGGACATATTTGGGGTATGCTTTAATTACTGTCAAAACCTTTTGATATGTAAATGTATTTTAGAGCCTGGATATAAAAATATTTATGTATAAAGCTTCATTTCTATTCACATAATTTTTTCTCTTATTTCTTAATTTTTTGATAAGAGCATTTGTATTTACATACTGCAGTAGGTTTCGCTGTAAGATCATTGAAGTTCATTAGATGTCCAAATAATATCCCTCTAGGTAACTGCAACCTCCCTAAGAAAAATAATGCAAAAATAAACTGCAACCCTCAAGGTAGTCAAAGCATTTTTCTTCCTTATTTTTTATTTTTTTTTGCCAAATTTATCATTGCCGAGTGGTAAAATGTTGGCTTGTGATCTTGAAAAGAGGGACTTGGTTACGAGTTCAAATCTTGTTGTGGATAAAAAACAAAAAGGTAAAGGAATTTTTTTTTCTTCTTATTAGTTGTGTATATTGAAAAAAGAGTAAAAAGTCTGCCACTTGTAAGATTCTCACGGTGACCACATCTCAGTCCACCATGCTGTTGCATAGGGCTGTACATGGGTCGGATCGGATTCATGAACCAACCGTCACCCGAACCGACAACCTCGGGTTGGAGAACTTGCCAACAAATTTCGACCCAACAATAGTTTGAAACCGATCACATCAGGTATAGAAAAATCGGTTTGGACTTCGGTTGGTATTGCACCAAACTTCAATTGTCTTCGTTAATACGACAAATTACTACTAGAGAAGGGAGATCAGAGGGGAAGGGGACTGGCGTTTTGGGAAAGGGAATCGAGGGGAAAAGGGTGAGAGAAGGGAGATCAAAGAGGAAATGAGGGGTGTTACAGATGGAAATAAGGGTTTGGGGGTAGGAAGTGTGCGCTTTTGAAGAAGTTGTATATTCAACTATCGAACAATACAAGATGTACATCTAATATATATAACAATTCTAGGCCTAATCCTAAATAGGAAATAAGAATAATCGTAAGAACAAAATATTCACACACTCATAATCTAACACAATCTAAAATATTCACATAATATTCTTACACAATCTAAAAGATTCACACAATATTCTCACACCCCTGCTCAAACTTAAGGTGTTTGAGCAGAAAACACTGAGAGTTTACCAAGAAGAATTTGAAACCGAGCAGTAGTGTGAGTCTTGGTAAAGAAATCAGCAAGTTACAAAGCCGAAGAGACGAAAAGAAGTGAGATAGAGCCAGACTGCAGATGCTGACGGACAAAGTGACAATCAATCTCAATGTGCTTCGTCTGCTTATGGAAGACAATGTTATGGATAATCTGAATAGTACTACGGTTGTCACAATAGAGAGAGGTCGGGGGAAGACTGAGGGATACCCAAATTAGACAAGAGACAATGAAGTCAAACAATCTCAATAGTGGCATGGGCTATTGCACGGTACTCAGTTTCGGAAGTGGAACGAACAACAAAGGTCTGTTTCTTACTTTTTCAAGAAAAAACCAAGGAATCATCAAGAAACATACCGAAGTCAGAAGTGGACTTGCGATCAGTGATATCACTAGCCCAATCAAAATCAGCATAGGCTACGAAGTCTAAGGAAGAAGTAGAAGACAACAATAAGCCTTGAAAGATAGTACCTCGAAGATAGCGAAGAATTGAACCAAAATAGTCTAATTGGTAGAGCGAGGAGCAGAAATGAAATGGCTAACCGCATGAACAACATAAGTAAAATCAAGGCGAGTAACCGTCAGATAGACTAAACAAGCCATGAGCTCTCAATATAGAGTAGGATTATCTAAAGGGACGCCATCAGTAGTGTTGAGCTTCACATTAAGACCGGCACCACTGCTCGAGACAATCTTAGTGTCAATAAGACCGGCACGGTGAATAACCTCATTGGCATACTTAGCTTGAGACAGAAAGTAGCCTTTAGGAGAAGAAGCTACTTAAATACTAACAAAATACCGTAATGGACCCAGATCTTTCATTTCAAAGGTGCGTAAGAGATATTGCTTGACCTCAGAGATAGTAGAATAGTCAGAGCCAGTGATGATCATATCATCCACATACAATAATAGGGTAACAAAACCAATAGAGGTGTGGAGGAGAAACAAAGCTAAGTCAGCCCAAGCTCAGTGATAGCTGTCTGAAAGCGATCGTACCAAACACAAGAAGATTGCTTCAAACCATACAGAGCACGTTGAAGATGACAAACCTGTCCAGAGGAATGAGGAAGGCTAGGAAAAGGACGCATGTAAACCTCTTCAGTGAGATAGGCATTAAGAAAAGCATTCTTAACATCCATCTGATAAAGAGGCCAATGATGAACAGTAGCGACAATGATAAAAAAACAGACAGTAGTCATCTTGGCAACAGGGGCAAATGTCTCTTTATAATCAATACCATACTTTTGTGAGAAACCTTTGGCAACCAGACGAGTTTTGTAGTGCTTGAGAGAACCATCAGAATGAGTTTTGACTTTATAAATCCATTTGCAACCAACCAGATTCTTACCAGCAGGCAAAGGAACTAGTTCCCAAGTAGTAGTCTTCTGTAAGGCAAACAACTCATCCTCCACAGCTTGAATCCAATTAGGATCTTGATAGGCCTCTTTGTAAGACTAGGATTCTGAAAAAGAGTGAATAGTAGACAAAAAGGTGCTTTATGAAGGAGAAAAACATATTTTAGCAAAATCAAGTTTGACTACCTGTTTACGGATACGAAGGGATACTTATGGTTGGCAAGATTAGAGTCGTCAGAGGCAGGAGGATTGGCAGCAGGAGCAGAGACAACCAGTGGAGGGAGGGCCTTGTGACGAGAATAGACTAACAACGGAGAATGAGACGGTGGGGGAGGAGAAGAAGGAGAAGAAGACGGAATAGACTCAGTAGAGAGGGACTCAACAGGAGGGGTGGTAGAAGGAACAAGTTTATGGAAGACAATAGAGATGTAGTCATCCGGAGGGACTTCAAAAGGAAATGGATCAATGTAAACCAAATTCTCTTTGAAAACCGGAGCAATGATAGGTGGAAGTTAAAAGTAAGACAGATGTTTGAGAAAAGCAACATGGCGGGGGACATAAAGGCGATGACAAATAGGGTTATAACATTGATAGCCTTTTTGGGTAAGACTGGCCTAAAAAGACATATAGAACAAATCGGGTACTAAGTTTGGTCCTATCTTTACGAGAAAGAAGGACTAAATAAGTAGACCCAAAAACACGCAGGAGGGAGTAATTGGGAAGTTGGGGAGAACAAAGCCTCATAAGGAAAATGACCAAAGAGTAGGGGAGTAGGCATACGTTTTAGAAGAACAACAGCATAAAGAACTACTTTACCCAAAAAGGAGCCGAAACAGAGGCAGAGAGGAGAGACCTAGCTGTCTCAAGGAGATGACGGTGTTTGTGCTCAGCGCGACTATTTTGAACGGGTGTATCAGTATAGGATGTTTGGTGAATAGTACTCAAATTGGCCAACTACTCACAGAACTCAGTTTTAAAATATTCCCCACCCAAGTCAAACTGTAACAATTTAATGGTAGACCCAAACTGTGTAGTGATCATAGACTGAAAGGTACAGTATATTTGGTAGAAGTCAGATTTATGAGTTACAAGATAAACCCAAGTATAGCGGGTGCAATTATCAACAAAAGACACGTAGTATGCAGAACCTCCTTTAGTGAGAACATGAAAGGGTCCCTGGACATCAGCATGCACAAGAGAAAATGGAGAAACAGAAATAGAAGTATTTTTATTAAATGGTAAAGCTGACATTTTTGGCAAGTTTACACTCCCCACAAGATTCATCAATTTGACTAGAAGAAACTTTACCCAATAATCTAGACATAGCTAAAAATCGTAATGGTCAACAGACAAATGACATAGGCGAGAATGCCATAAATAAAACTGACTCGATGAGAGAATCTAATTGAAATAAGTATAGTGCAACTGAAGAGGTGGATAGAGGAATATGCAAGCTTTCTACCACATAGAGATCTCTAGCTCTACAGCTGCCTCCAATATGCTTCTTGGACACTCAATCCTGCACACAACAGACAGAAGAGGAAAATATATAACATTAAAACCAGAAGCATCAAGTTGACTGATAAATAATAAATTGCTAGACAGTTAAGGAACATAAAGAACAGAGGGATAGTAATAGCAGACATGGCAGAGGGTAGGGATGTAAGAAAAATCCAAAAACTGACCAAATCGATTGAACCGGACCAAACCGGCTATATTTGATTTGTTTTTTAACAAGAATCGGTCTGTGTGGTTTTTAAGTTTGACTTTTTTTTTGGTTTTCGATTCGGGTATCAGTTCAAGCACTTTGTGCACCGAATTAAACCGAAACCGACCGCTTCAATATATATTGTATTTATAATATATATAATCTAATAACATAATGATATTAATAAGTATAATAAATTATTAACCTTAATTAATTAACCTTATCATCTTTATAACCTAAATTTATAAACTCTTATTATATATAATTGTAACTCTAACCCATTATTCTTGAAACCTTAGTATTTTAACTTTTTTTTGTTTTTATTTTTGTTAATTTAGGACTTAAAAAGTATTTATTAAAGGATGGATTGGAAAATTTTGAAATGGTGGACAAATAACTAATTTAATGTTTTTATATAGATAGTCATTATATTTAAAAGTGGCTCAAGTTTAAAAGGTCTTACCAATTAAACTACATCGAACCGAACCAAACCGAACCGTACCGTTTTAATCGGTGTGGTTTGATGGCAGAAGTGGTATGTATCAGTCTTCAAAATAATAAAACTGGACATTATCAGTTTGGTGAAATGTTTTACCTATATACCGACCGTACCGAACCGAACCGATTACATCCCTAGCAAAGAGTAAGATAGATCAATAGATAAAACATGCATACCAGACCCATTACTAGCATTAATAGTGATAGAAGAGGGATGGGGGTTACAATTTTCCAGTAAGGAAATGTGAGGAGTTATATGATGAGAGACATCAGAGTCAAAAAACCACCCAAGCAAATCTGAATGAAGAAAGGTGAGAGTGGAGGCAAATGGGGATGGCTAGGAAGTGGACAAGAGATGCTGAAGCTGAGCAATCTGGCGCGCTCAATGGAAGCCAAGTCAGGATCTGGAGCCGGAATAGATGCAATATAAGTGGCAGGATGCCAAAAATTATTTTAAGTAGGAGCTCGGGATTGTGACTGAGACTGAGACTACTGAGAAGACTCACATTCCTTGTTGGGACAGTTGCACTTCTAATGACATCTCTGGTGGTAGAAAGCACACTTATCTGAAGCCAGGGGTGCCTTCTTGGGCTTTGTAGTGGCCTGAAGTTGATGAGGAGGTGGGATCGATAGTAGTGGAGGTTGGGCAGGAGCCAGGAAGACAGATGGAGACATAGTTTGACTGGCCATCTTAAGACGGGTTTCCTCGAGAGGAGCTCACGAATAATAACATCCATAGAGGGAAGAGGAGATCGGTGAAGGATGCCACAACGGATAGCCTCATACTAAGGGGAGAGAGTCGTTAAGAACTGCACTAAACAACCTTGCTCCCAAAACTTAACATAAGCATTTAGTATCTTGAGACTAGGTAGGTCCACGAGAGCCAACTGATCCTAGAGACCTGTCATTTCAATAGAGAAATCCTAAATAGTCTGATACCGCTGGCAAGCATTTTTGAATAGTTGTTTCCAACTCATACCGCTTGGCAAAGTTGGACTGTTGATAAACACTCAGTAAATAATTCCACACTTCCTTGGCAGTACTGTACTTGGAAAATATCATTCCAATACGGCCATCCACAGAATTATGAAAGCAGGTCAGAACTTGGGCATTGCCATAATCCCAAGTGTTTACAGGAAGTCAGATAGTTTTCCTTTTTCGGGTTCGTATGGACGAGTAACAGATCCAAAACATAGCCCTATTTTTTTTACCAAGAAGAAAATTCTTCATAACATTGGCCCAATAAGTGTAATTGCCACAAGTGAGTTTGTATTTTATTGCTTGGATTTTGGTGTCCAACATTGTAATAAACTAAACACAAAATAGATATATGATAGACCAAAGTGTAATAAACTAAAAACTAAGGGGTCACACTGTAATAAACCAAGATTGTATCAATATATCAATACATGAACCAGAGAAGTCAAAATCTTAGAGAGAGAGAGAGAGAGAGAGAGCTTGATTACGACCTAGAAGAAATCGAGGATCAGATATGTCGAAGCCCTGAGGAGGACCAGCGAACAAATGGGTCGCGATTTTGGGTTGATCACCAACTAAAGAATGGGTTGCGAAGCAGAGGTTGGTGTTGCGATGTGCTAAGCTTTAGAGATTCAAACAAGGGGCTCGGGTGACTCCCGAAACTAGGGTTTTGATTGAGAATAGACCAGATGAAGGTTGTCGATGTTCAATGGTGAGTTGCGAACTAGAAGGGGTGGTCGATGGTGAGTTGTCGCGACTAGAGACAGATGGAGAAAGGCCTTGTGAACTTGATTGTGAGCAGAGACCTCGCGATGATGAACCAAAATTAGAGAGAGAGCAATGACGAGAGGCAAATTTCAACGCTAGAGTTTAGACAATGATGATAGACTCTGATACCATGTAAGTTTTGAAGAAGTTGTATATTCAATTGTCAAACAATACAAAGTGTACATCTAATATATATAGCAATTCTAGGCCTCATCCTAAATAGGAAATAAGAATAATCCTAAGAACAAAATATTCACACAATCACAATCTAACACAATTTAAAATATTCACATAATATTCTCACACAATCTAAAAGATTCACACAATATTCCCACATGTAAGTTTCTGAAGAAGTTGTATATTCAATTGTCAAACAATACAAAGTGTACATCTAATATATATAGCAATTCTAGGCCTAATCCTAAATAGGAAATAAGAATAATCCTAAGAACAAAATATTCTCACAATCACAATCTAAAATATTCACATAATATTCTCACATAATCTAAAAGATTCACACAATATTCTCACAGGAAGATTAAAGATCATGATCTCACTGTCAACATCAAGATCACAATTTCACTGCCACCGTCATCGCATCACGATCTCAAAGCAACATCTCTGCTAATATCTTAGCCTCACTGCCACTTGAATCCTCTCATGGCTCCAGCCACCGTGAGACGGAGAGAAATTGAGAGAGAGGAGAAAAGGGTGAGAGTGATTTTGGTGAGATAGAGAGAAGAGAGACAGGAGTATTGAGAAGAGAGAGAGTAGTATTGGGTGAAGAGAACTTCATAATTGATGAGAGAGAAAGAAACAGAGTAGTAAATGAGAGACAGATGAGACAGAAAAGTCTGTCAATCTTCTATATTGATAATAGCAAAGCTCTTTGAACAAGAAAAAAAAAATAAAAAAAATAAGATAAGCCATTCTTCTCTTAGATCTAGAGAGATAATCATTAATATTTGAAATAGGATAGCTGTATATAAGTGATAAGGTAACTCCTTTAGCTAATAAAAACACTCCACGTGTAAAAGACTTTAGAAAATAAATAATTCGGTCGGTTTTTTGTCAGATGTAATATTTTAATACCGACGACCGAACCGACTTTTTCATTTTTTTGTGGAGAATCACCCGCCACTGACCGTGACATCAGGTGAAATTGCCCGTTGGTTATCAGGCCGGTTTGGTTCGGATGGTTTGGGCGGGTCGGTAACTTTTATGAACAGCCCTACTGTTGCATAAGGGAGGCCTAAAAGATGGGTTAGACTATGAAAATATCACTTATTAACAAGGATTCGTCAAAGGAGAATATTAAGAGTTCTGTTGGTTGAGTTGAATTTTACAATCCTCAGAATACATATTGAATTGATAATCAAAAGTGTGGGTAAAGGCTCCAGCCTTAACAAGCTCATTTTTAGGTACGTTGTTGCCTAAATAACCTTAATCTCAATTACTTGGAGTCAAGATATGTATCTTGTGTAGTTGGCTCTAAATATACCTTAAATTTTAACATATCCTTGGTCATAGAAATCCTCAGCTAATATTCTTTTTGGCCATCCTCTTGACCTTCCGCACTTTCAAATTGGATGAAGTCACTCCTCAGTGGTGATATTGTACAGATTGTAAAAAATTGTCAAAGATGGACAAATATTAGTAGTATATTGCCCTCTATTATCTTATGCCATAGGGTTGTGTAAAATCTTGTTAGAATTCTAGTTTAATTTATTTATACTTCTTTTTGCCTTTTAGGTTCAATGTGAAGTAACTATAGATAATTTTTGTGGGACAGATTTTTTTTCCCAATTTTTTCTCTTCCTTTTATAATTTTTTTCTATCTGATTAACTAGTAAAAATTTTGCAGGAAGGTTCCTTGTCCTCTGAACTATACTCCGAGTCAGAAGACAGTGAAAGTGATAGTGAGGAGTTAACTGATGATGATGGAGATGGAACAGAGGGCTCTGATTCAGACATAGATGAAGATTCTGAACATGCATCAGATGAAACTAACAGTGAGACTGGAAAAATTCAGGATAATGTTCTTGATGATGATAAGGCTAGTTCTTGCACTTCTTAACTTTAGCGCGCACACACACAAACTATGATGGTAGTAAAATCTGAACAATACCTCAATATTCCCCATGCCAACCTCATTATGTGATCAGCATGTAATTCACATACTAAATATGCTGTTGCTATATTTTTTAATTTCTTCTTCTTATTTTTTTTGTTTTTCTTGTTACCTTATAGCTGGTGTATCTTCAATTTCTCTTTGTTGCTTTCTCTTTGTTATATCACATAGGAATGTAAATTAATCCATTCACTGATAGTTGTCAATGCAGTGCTACTTTCTCAAGTCTTAACATGCACACAGACTTTTAAGTCTTATATTGATCCTTTGTTATATTTTTGTACTTATTTTGGAAGAATCCCAGTGCTAATTACCTCTGACACACTGGTTTCTTGCCTTTACATTTGGTCTATCTTTTTCCTTCAATTGTCACGGTGTCAGTTGTAAGTTTAGTCCTGTGTGATTGCTGCAGTTTATCGTCATTTATGTTGAATGGATCTTTTGTATGTTATTTATAAATTATTATGTTATATGGTTCATCTTGAGTATATTGTCTGAATTGTTTGTCTTTGTAGTTCTTATTGTCCCCCGGTTTACCAACCCCCTTCTTCTCTCTTCTCCTCCTCCAAATTAGCATACTTACACCAACAGTTTTGAAAATGCAGGGTTCTAATGGTCCTAGCTTGGGTTCCAAGTGCAATCAATCAGATGATGATCGTAAAGCCAATCAGAAATCGTCATCAAGAGCCAATCAGAAATCGTCATCAAGCTCTCCTCAAAGTTCATCAGCCCAACATGATAATGTACAAAGAAGTGAGGATTTTTCAAATCAAAGTGACCTTAGTTCAGCAATGCAGGCTAACAAGTCTGGTGAAATTTTAGAAGATAATCCTGCAGAGACAAGTTCAGCACATAAGTTAATTGATAACAGTCTATCCTCATGCATTCAGAATTCCACATCCACATTCAATGAACCAGTGCCTGGTGCACAGAGGCCTTCTATTTTGGGATGCGCCCCTGTGAGTATAACCATATTCTCTAGATTCATGATATAGCTTTCTACTTTGTTGTCTTTGTTTAGTAGTATAACTACATTATCTAGCTATATCACAGCCTCACAGTGGATATTCCACTGCGGGTATAAGTATGCAAATTCCTTCAAATTTTTATTTTAAGTTTTAAGAAATTTGTTAGGTGTAAAATAAAATTTATCCTTCCTGGGAGAGCCCCTCAATTTATCAACGTTATCAATTATGCCCTATGGACTCTTAATTTTGCCAGTGTAACTTTCTATTTTGTTGGTATTGGAACTTTGAACTTTTTAGTATGCACAGGCAAAGGAGAAGCCTTCCATGGAATCCGTTGATCTTCCCTATGAAGACGAGTAAGTGATACATCGCTCACCCATTTAAAATTTTCAAGTACAAATCTAGTTACAATTGTTTGTTAATTTTTTTCACAGTGATTGCTTTTGTGAGGGTCATTGTAACCAGATACTATTGCCATTATTCCTTCATTCATCTGACTTTAGTTTATAGTGTGGTATAGAGACAAAAGTTTAGACAGGTTACAGTATGCACCAGTGCTACAAGTCAAAAGGTGGTTTTAAATTTTTATGCCTCAGATATGTCCTAAATTTGGAAATGCCCTTGCGTAATCAAGAATGCCCCAAGGACATTGTAATCCTGAAAAGGGAACCCTTTGATGATCTTCACAATTGGAAATAGTCATTATATGTTATGAATTTTGTGAATTTTCATATATTTGTTGTCAGTTTCTTTTTGTTCATTTCACCCAAGACCTCAATCTTTGTAGCACTATTCTACAATCAGGTTCCTGTTTAATGACAAATGTAAAAATACATAAATAGCCTTAGCAATTATGTTGGAAAGGCATGTTGTAGTGAAAATGTAATTATATCTAACCTTATGATGTTTTCATTTTTATTTTATTAAAATGCATAAAGTCTCTACATTTGTCATGTTCTACGTACCTTTTAATGGCTTTAATTATTTTCCTTGAAGTTTGGCTATGTAATCAGCAGGCGTTCACATTTTTATTTGGTCATCTGTAGCTTGCTCTAGAATCTATTGCAAACTTGTTTGACATTTAATACTTTTGACCCTTTCTCAATGGCTCCAAATTGTTCAATCTGTCTGATTTTTTGACCCATCAATAGGGCTGAGATTGAAAGGCTTGAGAACATCAAAATTGACCTGCAAAACAGAATTGCAGAAGAGGTAGGCACTTAAATTTTTTTCTTATTATGATCTATCCTTTTGTTAATTTTTTTGACGATATTTAATCTTGATGATTTTCCGCCATCATTCATTATAGGCTAAAGTGAATGCACTTCTACAAGCAAGTCTGGAGACACGAAAGAATGCTTTGCATGAGCGTCGTCTAGCTCTTGAACAAGATGTATTTGTTTCTTGCCATTTTTAATAATGTTTTGTTTTCCTTTCATCATATATGCATCTGGTTATTATTTATGCATTGATATATCACGCCTGATGTGCTTTACTTTCTAATATCAACATGTTCAACATACTAAAAGAATGTAACTGTGTCACCTATTCTTGAGTTCATGAAACATTAGTGTAAAGAGGTGGCTTGGCAATCTAAATTGTGGCCCCAAGTATCTAAGGCTCTACATATTTTTGGGTACACATTTTTGTGTCTTAAGGATTGGGGTTTAGGGTGTTTGGACACTATCCCACACCCAATTCTCATACAAACCCAAGTCCATGTAGCACTACTCAAAGATGATCTCTTGAGGCCTTTAGTAATTGAAAGAGATCTATTAACAGTTGTTGACGGGTGAATGAGAAAAAAATGAGGCCTTGAAATTATTACTCTGAATCAGGTGTCATCCATTTGGAGCTAGTGAAATAATCATGAGGAAGTATTTGAACACATTAGGCCATAAAATGGCAAGGAAGATGGATGTTGCTGTATTCATTCATCCATGAGTGTGGATCATGAATGCATTGACTCCAGATATGAACTAAAGTTGCTGCGACAGTTTATCATTCTTCAACCCAATTCATATTCACTTCAAGCTCCTCCTTTTCAAACTATTTTCTTCAATACTTGTAAACATAATTTCTTTGTATCTTCATATTTGATCCATTTTTCTGTTGTTACCTCTGAACTAAATATTTTTTCCTTCCTTTTGCTGTCTTGATATGACAACCTTAGTAGGTGCATTTACATACTTGCTCCACGTACCACTTCTAACCTTGACAGCGAGGGATTTATTGACAATAGGCATTGATTGTATTCCAGGTGGCAAGACTACAGGAACAGTTGCAGAAAGAGAGAGAATTGAGGGAAGGGTTGGAAGATGGACTTAAAATGCCTCAAGGGTCCTTACCTACCTCAACCACTATTGGTGAAAAGGTCTGTTTACCTTGCAATCACTGATATAATTGGTTTTGTTCATTTACTAAAATATTAACTGTAAATGCATCAAAGACGAAAGCAGAGCTAGAGGAAATTGCTCGAGTGGAGGGAGGTGCCATGAATGTGAAGCAGAAGACAGATAAACCTGAAGTCCAACTTAATCAACAACATGAACATGGTTTTGTGTATGGTTCATACAATCAACCCCAACAGACTCCCAATAATCAAGTAAAACCGTAAGTTATTTATTTCTTGTTGGTTTAGCAAGTATATAGTCATCCCTTGTTTCATTACACACTTTCACCCCTTATTCATCTTAATTTTAAGCACTTCCCCTTGAGTCTCCCTTTTTTTTTTTTTTTTCCTTCCCTTTTCTGTCCTAGTCTTTTTAGTGCCTGTGAGTTTTCAAATATAAGAACATGCTTCACTTGAACTTAATTGTCCACTGAATTTCATGTAGAAAGTTTTTAGTTGCTCAAAAATAGATGACTTGTATACTGGGTGCTCATCCTTTGGTGTATTCAGTTTACTTCCCATACTTTTTATGCTCATAATTTGGGTACAGGAAGGAGAAAGAGGACATTGAAACTGCAGCTAGTTTACGTATTCCCGAGAGGTCAACAAGAAACAAGGTATACATTCATGTTGGTCTGAAACTTTCAATTATTTGTCAATAAGTATAAGTTTGCATCCCAAAAATTGGTTGAATTTATGGATTTCCTGAAGCTAAATTTTGAACTGAAATCCCTGGATTCCCATTGGAAGTTTGAAACTCTGTTATCCTCTCCCACAAATCTTTTCCTTTTCATTTGGTCAAGTTGCCAATAAAGTTAGGCCATTTCCAGCATCATCAACAGGATCAGGAACAGCCAAGCTCATTAAATATTAACTTGGGTGTTCGAAGGGGTAGATTTGGAGGGTTTACATTACTAATTACTAACGCAGGTCTCTCCCAACTATTACACTGAAGAATATTGCATTGCGTCCAATCGAAGTGTACATAAACTCTGTTATAAATTTTTAACCCATCTGACTCGTACACTCTTCCTTATTACTGTTCTGAGAATATATTTTTTAGTTCTTATAACTTTTTAGAGAATTTGACAGAAATCAAATAGCTAAAAGGCGGGACTTGTGATTTACTTGATTTACCAAATGGAACTCATTGAGTGATAGGCCCTTATCTCTTTTCACTGTTGCATGGCTAGTTTTATTAGTTGCCAGACCTGAATAGGATTTTTGAGATGAGAGCCATATAGGTTTAGAGAAGAGAAAGAGTTAGGGAATGAGTTAGACTTCATTCCCTTTTATATTGATCATACTGAGTAATTACAGGAGTGCCACAAGGCATAATTACATCAATTAAAGGAATAAATAAGGATAACATACAATCAATTGTTTCCTGTTCTAACACTCCCCTCAAGCTGGTGCGAAGATATCTCTCTTGCCCAGCTTGTTGAGAATGATTGCACTTGTAACCCTTAGTGGAGTTACCTAGAGGAAAAAAATCTGTCCCTGATACAGACGAAATGGTACCATCAGCAATACGCACTTTTTCTTGACCTGAGGAGGGGTTATACTCTGAAAATAAATTAGAGGAGCCAGACATATGGTCTGAAGTACCAGAATCAATAATCCATGGTACAGTCGTATGAGATAGCAATGCATATGGAGAGGAAGCCAAGTTACCTGAATTGGCAAAGGAAGAAGAGGGTGCACCTGTAGCAGAAGTGGAGGCTCGACGGTCTAGAAAAATGGCGAAGAGCAATCTCAAAATCCGAGGCAGATAATCCCGAAACATCAGTAGCGGAGGAGACAACTGGAGATGCCGATGGTGGCTCAACAGTGCTAAAAGATGGGCTCGTGCATTGGCCCCTTGGCCTCTAGTATCCGATCGACCCCTTTGAGTACTAGGACGGTCTCCTCGGCCACCAGAGGGAGTTCCATGCAGCTTTCAGCAAGTCTCTTGTGTGTAGCGAGATTGACGACAGTAGTCACAGTAAAGATTATCCTTCTTAGAGGAAGGATGAAAACCTCAAGTCATTGAGTACCAGGACGGTCTCCTCGGCCACCAGAGGGAGTTTCATGTAGCTTCCAACAAGTCTCTCGTGTGTGGCGAGGTTGACGACAGTAGTCACAGTAAAGATTATCCTTCTTAGAGGAAGGATGAGAACCTTGAGTCACACTATCGCCATCACGAGGGTGCAGAAACCAAGGCCAAGCGATCAGTAGTAGCAGAAGGAAGCATCGCAGAATGGCCACTCTTCTTATTCTGCACAAAAGCAAAGGCTTCCTGGAGAGAAGAAAGCACATCTATGCCAAGTACTTTGCTCCGAACAGGATCATACTATATATTGAGGCCTTCCAAGAACTTGAAGACTCGCTCTTGTGCCATAAACTTCTGGTAATCAACAAAATCAATGGGACAGATAGGTTTGTAATCCTGAAGGTAATCAAGTCGCTTCCACCCATTGTTAAGGAAGGTAAAATATTTAAGGATAGTCATCTCACCTTGTACCGACCTTTCAATGGAGTGACGTAACACAAAAGCCTGGGAGAAGTTTCCCTTTTGGGAGTAAGTGGTAGTCATTGCCTCTCAAATATCCCATGCAGTGTCTATAGAGAGATAGCCTTCTCCGATCTCCGGGACCATAAAATGTATCAACCAACCCATAATGAGGGAGTTGGTGATCTCCCACTAATCATAACTCGGGTCCGTGGTAGTGAGTGCCTGTATCCTGCCATCAACATATCCCATCTTCCCTCGGTTCTTCAAGAAAATAGTCAGATTCTGCAACCATGCTAGAGATTTCTGACCATTGAATAGAGAAGTGGTGATTTTAAGGCCAGGGTTGAGATTATCAGTCATAGTAGAAGGTATAATGGAACTCTCGCTCTGAGGCGGCTGAGAAGTTGTTGACTCACTAGTGAAATCTGCCATGAATATTCTACTAAGCAATCTTCAAACCCAGGACCAATCACAAACTTGGAAGATGGTGCAGGAACAAACACAATAGTAACTAAAAAAGCATAAAGAATTAAGAATCCAGTTTTTTTTTTTTTTTTTTACAGCATTATTTTTTTTTTGTGTGGGTGTTTTGTTTGTTTGTTTTTTTTCTTTCTTTTCTAGGAAAACAGAGACAAACAGAGAATAAAGAGAGAAGAAAGAAAACCACGAACAACCAACCAGAGAGCCACGAAGGCACTAGACGAACAACTAGAGAGCCACGAAGGCACCAGTTGACCAACCAGCACTAGACGACCAACCAGATGATCACGATGACACCAGACGACCATCCAGGGGCTGTCGACAGGCCTAGAGGAGCAGGCTAGGGCTGCTGATAGAGGCTGCGACTGCCATAGGAGAGTCGCCTAACCTTCGCCTGCGCTGGGTGGGGTGCAACTATCCCAGACAAGGTGGTGGATGGCCTGGGCAGGCTAGGGTTTGGGTGTGGGGCCTGGGCAATCGAGGGTTTGTGTTTGGGGGCCTTCAGTGGAAGCAAGGTGGTAGGTTTCTCCTATTGTGGCTTTGATACCATGTAGGTTTAGAGAAGAGAAAGAGTTAGGGAATGAGTTAGATTTCATTCTCTTTTATATTGATCATACTTAGTAATTACAGGAGTGCCATAAGGCATAATTACATCAATCAAAGGAATAAATAAGGATAAAATACAATCAATTGTTTCCTATTCTAACAGGCCAAACTCATCTCGCAAACTAATCAGTTGGTCCAAGTTTTCCTATACGTATGTGGGGTGTTTGTGTGTGTGTCGATGGACATAGAATGTGTTTCTGTTAGTATTTCGGCAATGAATGTAAATTTTGGGTCCATTTATTGACATTGAATGTGTACCTAATATATTTCACGTGACCAACATAAATCTTGGGAAGAATAACTTTTTATATTTGGCAGGAGGATGCTCAATGGGATAAGGCAGAAAGTGACAAAGAGATGAAACCAGACATTTCCAATAAACATTTACCTCAGAACCAGCAGTTGGATACAGCACACAACTCCAAATCTATTGGGGTTCCACCAGCTACTAAATCTGCTACAGAACTGGTAACAAGCAGGCCTACCAATTCAAAGAAGTCTGGTACACGGGGTGAGGTAGGCTTCATTATCCTTGTCCATGCTTGATTTCTGTATTCAGTGGTGGACAGAGAGGCGGGCGGGTATTGCACTTCTGAATTTTCATTTGGCCTCAATGCTTTTTACAGGTGGCTACCCAAAATATATGTTATCTTATCTTGACTCCCCCAAAATCAAATAATTTTACCTTGGCCCCTTCAAAATTGTCTTGAATTCCTTCTAATGAAACTCATTCCAACTTTTCTATTGCTCTGTATAATTCAGATATAGCTACTGTTAAGTTATTAGATGATGGGTAGTTTGGTAATTGTATAAATAATATTGTGTTAGAGAGGACAGAACCGATTTTAGGTTTTGTGCCTCTTCCTTTCATATCACTCTCTCTCATCTTTATTCTTCTCTCTGTCTAAATTTCTTCTCCTTACAATTTTAACTTGGTACTAGAGCAACAGAAATCTTTGATTTCTTTGGTTGTTTTGTGTTCTTCCTCTAATTTTCCGGTTTTTTTTCTTGTTTTGTTTTGTTTTTTTTCTCGTCTGATAATGTAAAAAAAATAAAAATAAAATCACAGCCATGCTCGACTAGGGCTGGGGAATTCCCAGAAAAAGTTTCAAATTTTTCCTACCACTTTTGCCTATTTTTCGATTTTTTCTTTATTTTTCTGAAAAAATGGGTCGTTTTTCAGATTCTCGATTTCCACCTGTTTTTTGCTTGAATCAAGGCCTGGGTCAGCCCTTGTAGGTGCCGACTGGACCCCTTGAGACTCTTATTGGCTTTGGTTTTTACTTCTTGGGTATTTCTAGGTGTTTTTCAGCCTCTAAGTTCTATCAGGTGTGTTGTTTTGCCTCTGTTTGTGTTGTTTCTTGCTGCTACTGGTTGGTTTTTAGTGGAAAATCATATTCTTCTATCATCTCAGTTTTTGGATACAGTAGTGTGTTCTTGATCCATGGGTGAAGAAGGTGATATTCTTCTCAGCAGTGAGACTAAAAATCTGAGTCCTACTGTAACACTGGGTGACTCCCATTCCCTTCAACTTACTACTAAGCTAAATGTCACCAATTACTTGGTTTAGTGCCGTTCTTTTCAATTGGCTGTTACTGCTCAGGGCTTGTTGGGGTACATCAAAGGTGTTACTAAATCTCTCATGGAGGATGGACCAGCCCGTGACAAATGGAACAAAGAGAATGTTCTTGTCATGACCTGGTTACTCAATTCTATTCATCCTAATATTAGTCGGTCTTTTGTTTTAACGGATATTGCTCATGAGATTTGGACTGCCGCATATCAGATGTATTCTCAGTGGGGTAATGATGCATAGGCTTATGAACTGTGAAAAAAAATTTGACGGTTAATCGGACTGCCGCATATCAGATGTATTCTCAGTGGGGTAATGATGCATAGGCTTATGAACTGTGAAAAAAAATTTGACGGTTTGATTAGAAGGATAGGACTATTGTGGAGTACTATTCCGAGATGAGTAGCTTGTGGTAGGAATTTGATTACTATCAGAATTTCCAGGCTGTTTGTTCTCAAGATGCTAATATGTTCTAGCAGATGGTATCCAAAGAGCGTGTTTATGACTTTCTTGCTGGTCTCAACATAGAGTATGATCTGATTCGTGTTTAGGTTCTTAGCCGTGATCCGTTTCCTACCGTGTGTGAGGCTTATGCTTATGTTCTGTAGGAAGAGAGCCGGAGGAGTGCTATGGTTCATTAGCCTCTCCAAGATCGCTCTGCCTTAGCCGTTTCTTCTACACCTATAGATGGGAAATTTGGTCAGCCCAATTCCGGGGGGAAAGGCTCCTCTACCAATCGTGATCAAATTATTTGTGATTACTATGGGAAAGGACGTCATGATGGGGACCATTGTTGGAAATTGCATGGTCGTCCTCGAGAACCAAGTGGTGGTCATGGTAATTGTGGTGGTACTGTTCACTTTCATGCTCATCTCTCGGAGTCCTCTCCCACCACTTCCAATGATTTTGCAACCCTTTCCCAAGATGAGCTCCACACTCTCCAGCGTCTGATGGCTTGGCTTGACTCTCCTACTACCACTGCTTCGAATCCTTCTTTCTCCAACATTGCTTCCACAGGTATTATTACTTCGAGTGCCCTGAGTGTTGTCTCATTATCTCCTTGGATTATTGACTCTGGTGCTACCGATCATATGATATGTTTGTCAAACCTCTTCCACTCTTACTCCCCTTGTTTTGGCAAGGATAAACTGAGAGTTACTGATGGATCTTTATCCTTTGTGTCTGGGATAGGCTTAATTTCTTGCTTCCCTTCTATTTCTCTATCCTTTGTGCTACATGTCCCAAATTTCTATACTAATTTGCTCTCTGTTAGTCGTCTTACCACTTCTTTAAATTGTTCCACAACCTTTTATCCTTCTCATTGTGTCTTTTAGGAATTGAATATGTGGAGAACGACTGGCAGTGGTAAAGCACATGAGGGTCTGTATTTTTTGGATACTGGATCTTCTTCTCCAAGCCAAGCTCTTCAGACTACTGTCACTCCTAGACTTTCTCTTTTATATCAGTGGTATCGGCGTTTAGGGAACCCCTCTATTTTTGTTTTGGAAAAACTTTTCCCTAATTTAGTGAAGGATTGTCATCGTAATAATTTTCATTGTGATGCTTGTGAATTTGCAAAGCATAAATGTTTTTGTTATCCTTCAGTTAATAAAAGAAGTTTGTTTTCTTTTATGGTTATTCATTCTAATATATAGGGTCCTTCTCGTATTTTGATTGTGTCTGGTTATCGTTGGTTTGTTACTTTCATTGACTGTTATTCTTGTGTAACTTGGGTTTATTTGCTTCGCACCAAAAGTGAAGTTTTCTCTTGTTTTCAAGCATTCCATAGGATGGTTCAAACTCAGTTCAACACTTCCATTAAGGTCCTTCAGAGTGACAATGGCACAGGATATATTGATGGTGTTTTTTGCACATATCTTGAAGAACATGGCATCCTTTATCAAACCAGTAGTGTTGTGATGAGTCGTTAAACACACCAAAATATAATCACTAAACTATACCAAATTCTATTAGAATAATGGCAAGTCCAGGTATCGATCCACAGGGACTATTGTGAAATTAAACTAATTTAATTGCCAAATTCCTAAATTAATTTTGATAAAAAGATTGATGGTTCATAACCTAATTTAATAACAAATAAAATAAACTAAGGAATTAAACTATCAATAATAATTGAAATTGAGTTTACTGAATTGGGGAAAAATCCTAGGGTAGAGAATTTACCACTAACCACATAATTAGGGTTTCCAATTGAAATTAATTATGCTATGGTTTGAACGGATTAATGCTTCGCAACTACAAACTCAAAGCATTTAACAAGAAGATCATCACATTCAATGTACGAGCACGAACCATCTCAAGTAATACGAATCGTTCACTCTAAACTAGGGTAGTGATACGACTCGTTCCTCGTAGTATGGTTCGTCCCATACCTTGAATGTGAAGGAAAAGAAAACAATTGTATGGATAACATTCAACAATCACAGAAAGTCAAATATTCGAAGGAATAATGAAAATTATATAAAAGAAACTTTTAAATCACCATACAAATGTTCAAACCTTTACATAATTTAAAATAAAAAAGAAAACTACATAATTACATGGCTAGGGTTTCATGAAAACCCTAGAAAAGACGACTAGCCACTCATGGAGGAGTGGAAGGAAGAAGATGGAGAAGGAACCACCATAGGAGACATCTTGGAGCTTTTGTTTTCCCCTCTCTTCTCCAAACCCTAGCCTCCCTCTCTAAGTCAAAACAATTTCAGAACCCTAGAAAAGCCTTTTCCTTTTCTATTTATACTTCTACTCACTTCCAAATAGGTTTAAAACATCAGTTTGACTTTTCCAGAAAAAGTCAACTCTCTCCAAATTTTGTCTTTTTGCCCATTTTATACTCCGACGATGTACAACCTGATTGACATTCAACACACATAAAATACACGGTTTGACCAGCAAGTGAAGTTAAGAGATTCTAATTAACGGCCTCAATGATGTACATTTCGGCCTTAATCACATCCCCCAACTTACTACTTGCTAGTCTTCAAGCAAGTAAAATAAAATAAAATAAAACAAAATCTATCTATTTCCTCTTTCGTGGGAAAACGGTTGCATTTAGTATATGCAACAAGCCTTTAAACCACAAGGTTACCCCAAGTGGACGAGTAAAGTCTCGTGAGGGTTTCCAGAAATGATACCCACAAACATTAACATATTCATATATACTTAACAACAAATAACCACACTACTCCACTTAACAATCAACTTATGTGCCACTACAGTGTGATATTGAGACATCATGAGTCATTAAAAACACAGTGGACAAGTATGAAGGAACCTATTGAGTCAAAACCACAATTCAGTTAATACAAAGTAAAGTTCCCTATACTCGTGCATGCTAGTAGACAAGTCATGAGTACCCTCGGTGTAAAGTGCAATCTCCATATTAGTTAACTATCCACTATAATAGCCCAGTGTAACTCATAATAACACCCAACATATACAGAAAAACTAACCTGTTGCGGCCAAGATTCTCAAAAGTTTTTTTTTTTTAATGACTGTGCAATGTTCTGATCCATTAAGCTTTCTAATCAACCCATGTAGCAAGTTTTGGGCCAATGACTCCCAAACAAGACGGTTTTAGGGCATTAGGTGTAAAGATACCCCTACGAGCTTAATAACTCGAGTTGAAAGGGTTACGAATCCGAACTAGTCATTCTTCTTATTTTTCCTTAACTGTGCAATGTCCAAGTCCTTTAAGCTTTCTAATTAACCCATGTAGCAAGTTTTGGGCCAATGACTCCCAAACCAGGACGGTTTTAGGGCATTAGGTGTAAAGACACCCCTACGGGCTTAATAACTCGAGTTAAAAAGGTTACGAACCCAAACAAGTCAAGTGGTTTTTTTTTTTTTTTTTAAAGAATCTTGGCTCCTCATTTATTTTTTCTACAACTCTAGCTATTATCAATGATGTACACCAGGGATTATAATAAAAAGATCACCACTATGATAGTGTGTTCATGTGAATTAAGGCATACTCATGACAAGTGTACTAAAATCACAAACACAGACAACTCTCCTTGTAGAAAAATAGAGAGAATGGATTGTGTATTGATTGATATTTAAACGTGTTTACAAGAGCTATCTTTTATAGAGAGAAATGGGATACAATGGAGCCATAATTAATTGAGCAATAAGAACTAAATGGAGCACTAAACTAAATGGAGCACTCACTAAACTAAATGGGGCACTAACTATAGCACTCACCTACCACAATAATACTCACCTAACACACTCACATCTACCTACCACACTAACAGCCCCCCTCAAACTCAAGGAGGATAGGAACTAACCAACTTGAGTTTGGAGAAAGTAACAAAACAGGAAAAATAATCTGACAAATAAAATAAAAGTGGATAGGAGACACTGTATGGTCGTGTCAGACCGTTGTAGAAGACCGTATGGTTATGGCAGACCAAGGTAGAAGACAGTTTATGGGGTCATGTCGGACCGTTGTAGAAGATAGTTTATGGGGTCATATCGGACCGATGTAGAAAACAGTTTACGGGGTCATGTCGGACCGTTGTAGAATACAGTTTACAGGGTCATGTCGGACCATTGTAGAAGACAGTTTACGGGGTCATGTCGGACCGATGTAGAATACAGTTTACGGAGTCTTGCTGGGCCCATGTAGGAGACAGTTTACGGGGTCTTGTCGGACCGTTGTAGAAGACACTATATGGCTATGTCGAACCGTTGTAGCAGAGAACCGAAAGCAATGTCGGAACAGTTTACCGAGTCTTGTCGGACCCATATAGGAGCTAACCGGAATCAATGTCGGGACAGTTTATCGAGTCTTGTCGGACCCATATAGAAGCTAACCGGAATCAAAGTCGGGACAGTTTACAGAGTCTTGTCGGACCCATATAGAAGCTAACCGGAATCAAAGTCGGGACAGTTTACAGAGTCTTGTCGGACCCATATAGAAGCTAACCGGAATCAAAGTCGGGACAGTTTACCGAGTCTTGTCGGACCCTCAAAAGGCGTGCCCAATCTTATCAAAAGGCGTGCCATCAAAAGGCGTGCCATTAAAAGGCGTGCCCGACAGCCATCAAAAGTCGAGCCATCAAAAGGCGCGCCGAGCGGCGCGCGATACGCGTGTCTGCCTTGCCTATTTAAACCAAGGCGAGGCTGCCGCTGATGCAGAGCAAACCAGCTGAAAAAACTTTTCGTTCTCTCTGTAACACTTCTGAGAGAGATAATCTGTAACACGCTGTTGCTCTAAAAATGGCTTCTTCTTCCCGTCCCGTTACCCAGAACATAGCCTCTTCGTCCCGTGGTCTTACTCTCTTTCCCGACCTCAATGAGGCCACAACCCAGAATATAGCCCTTGAACCTCAACCAAGTGCCCCTGATTTTACGCCGTTGAACTTTCCAATGGTGTCAGTGGAGCAGAAAATGGCTGCTCAATCTGATATTGAAGCCAATCATTATACTTTGAGGTCTTGTGTTGAGACAATGACGGCGGTCAACAACCTGTCGCACCGGCTTCAGAGTAGAACAAATGAGGTCCAGCAGGTAAAAGCCCAACTGGCTCTGCTCCAGAGCATGTATACGGATGCCCGAGCAGAGATATGTGTGCTCAAGGCAGAAAACAAAGAACTGAAGCGGAAGGCCACCGTGATGCTCAGATTTGGAGGGCCACCATATGTGACAGTTGAGGAGCAACGGGAAGTGAACGTGCTCGGCGGCGTGGGAAACATGGAGGCAGCACCGGCAAGGGATGCCCAAGACAAAGGTAAAAAGAAGAGAACAGCTGAAGAGGCGAAAAAATAATGCCAGTTTTTGTTGTGTGGGTTGTGGTTGATTTGTTTTGGTGAGGTTTTTTTTTTTTTTTTTTTTTTTTGTTGTAAAAATGTGATCGGGGTTGATCCCCGAGATGAATAAATGACAAGTTTGGAAAATGTTGTTGGTGGTGTTTTGTTTAAGAATAAAAATAAAATAAAAGAAAATAATGGATAAAGAAAATAAAGAAATAAAAAGATGGGACTTTAATAAGATCTTTCAGAACAACAGTTGCTGTCCCCTGGAGTCTTTCCCTGAGGAAGATGGGCTTTCTGCTGTAAACTTCAACATGAAGTGCCAAATCTTGGAAGTTTGGCTCTGAGTTGTCGACCAAAGCCGAAAACTTTGTTTTCCAAACTGGTTTTGCAGTTCCAGAAACATCAATCCTGCTGCAGTATTTGTTGTTGGGATCAATCCACCCAACAGCATGCGCTGGAGCTTAAACAGCGCTGATGTTCTCCGGAGCCCACGAGCCGAAATCAAGCATACTTCCACTATCTGATGATTGTGTGGAGAAACAGAGCTTCCACATTCAACCTGAGATCTCTGAACAGCACTCCTCACACAATCCCCACAATCAGCACCTCCCAAATCACCCTCACACTGTCCCCACACATACACAGAGTCATAGCTAGTTGTGTAGAAACCCCCATTTCCACTACTACCAATCCCATTTTCCAAAGCAGACAAAGCAGTGGCTCTCTTCTCTTCAAATCCACTCCCTTGCTTGTTTTGCCCACTACAAGTCTTGTAAAGCATTTCCATACCAGAGACTTGTGTAAAACCAGCTATCTCATAGAGCATGTAACAGCCCATGAGTTGGATTCTAGCTGCAATGGGCTGACCAGTACATTGCTTGCCAATGAGGATTGGAAGTTGGCTCACACAGTTGTAGCAATCAACATTTGAGAGGTCTCCTCTGCATTGGAAGAGACCAGTGATGGTTATTTGGCCACTACCAGTGGTGGTTTTGAAGAACTTGGCATTGGAGGACTGTGAAATCAGAAACACATAAAGTGTTGAGATTGCTGGTGAGTAAACCCCAGTTGGATCTGATAGTTGTTGCTTTGCACAGCCCTTGTAGACCAAGGTTGAGTAATCAGATGCAGATTCAGACAGTGGGATGAGATCAAGATTGAAATGGAAGATTAGGAAAAGAGAGAGGCAAAAGGGTTTTTTTTTTTTTTTTTTTTTTTTGGTTGAGGTCCGGCATCAAGAGAAAGTTTCCCTCGGAAACTTGAGGAGGTTCCAATTCAGGGAACTTCAAGCTGCAACAGACAATTTCAGCAGCAAGAACATACTAAGGAAAGGTGGTTTTGGTAACGTTTACAGAGGCTATCTCCGAGATGGGACAGCCGTGGCTGTCAAGAGGCTGAAAGATGGCAGTGCTGTTGGTGGAGAGAGACAATTCCAGACAGAAGTAGAGATGATCAGCCTAGCAGTGCACCGCAACCTCCTCAGGCTGGTATGTGTTTGTGGTATGTGTTGAAAAAATTCCAGCGGGCAGCGAAGGCATGGTTGCCGCCGGTTGCCCGCCGGAAAGAAAGGAATATAGGCCTAAATCTTATAGCTCTGATACCATGTAGAAAAATAGAGAGAATGGATTGTGTATTGATTGATATTTAAAGTGTTACAAGAGCTCTCTTTTATAGAGAGAAATGGGATACAATGGAGCCATAATTAATTGAGCAATAAGAACTAAATGGAGCACTAAACTAAATGGAGCACTCACTAAACTAAATGGGGCACTAACTATAGCACTCACCTACCACAATAATACTCACCTAACACACTCACATCTACCTACCACACTAACACTCCTCGTGCAAACATCTCATGCAAGTATCTACCCAATAAATCCTTTTCATACAAGTCTACTATAATCTCCAAATAACATATGCAAATATTATCACCCGAACTAGCAAAAAGTCACATTAAGTGAAGTAATGCAATCAAGTGAAATAGGTATAAGCATGAATTATGAGCCAAATAGAAATGCACAAAAGAAAATATAACCCTCATCCCCCAACTTGAATATGACATTGTCCTCAATGGAAAAGTAAAGAGAAATGAGAGAATATTACCAGAATTGGAGGTGCACATCTAGGTAGGCAGAGAGTAACATATACACACTTTATTTTATTTATTTATTTATTTTTTGAAATTAATAGAAGAGAAGAAAATAAAATAAAATCTAAACTACTTAATAGTTAAATGAACAATTACATCATAGAATAAAAAAAATAAAAAAATAACATCACTAACTAAACAAATAAAATTAAAAATAAAAATAAAGCAATCCACAAACTAATGAGAATCAGTAACGAAACAATTTAAACTAAACAAATATAGCAAAATAAATTTAAAAAAAAAAAAAAAAAACTAAATTAGGATTATTGTTAGCACCATGATTTCGGAGGGTTTTTTTTTTTTTTGTGACGAAAATAGAAAATAGAAAAATTAAAAAATTAAAAATAAATAAATAAATAATAAATAGAATACGATTTTTTTATTTTTTTAATATATATATAAATAATAATAATAATAATAATAATAATAATAATAAAATAATTATATATTTATTTATGTATTTGTAAAATTTATTTAGGTATGTATTTAAAATTTATTAACTTCAATAAATTTAAAATGAAAGAAAAGAAAAAAATAATAATAATAATAAAAAAAAAAAAAAAAAAAACCAAATGCATACTTTGCCGTACATGGCCGCACATGCGGCGATTTGCAACTCCTCGCGATTTTGAATTTTTTTTTTTTTTTTTGAAAATTGGCGTCCCGCACGTGCGGGGCCCAAGCCGCACGTGCGGCTTGGTCAATGTTGCTCCCACCGCACCTGCTTATTAAGTAGGGGCAACTCTTGATTTGGTGAGATGGTGCCGCATGTGTGTGCACAGTGCCGCATGTGTGTGCACAGTGCCGCACATGCGGGAAATTTTTTTTTTTTAAAGTACAACACAGATTTTGTTTTTTTTTCTTCTTCTTATTTTTGTAAAATTGAACAAGTATAACTACTATATTTTTTTTGTTTTTTGTTTTGTTTTACTGACTCATAGCACCTAACAAAAGGCACCAGAGTTAAGGCATAAAGTTGCCACTTCAGAATCTCCCAGGTAATAAAACCCAGCGTAGTTTATAGCCTTCAGGCTAGTACCGCCCAAAGTATACTTAACCATTTCTACCTTCAATTGACATCTGAAATAAATATAGCATATGAAAAAATAACGGAATGCCCACTAAAGGTATAATCTTCACGCAAAAATCACGGGTACTACTTTTCTCCCTAACTGTGTTTGTAACTTTCCCTATTCTCCAACAGGGTGACAGACTAGGTTGATTCGGTATCCAGACGGCGCATAAAGCTACCTCAACCTATGGGGCTGCCATACAGAGTTCAAGCTGAGGTAGTTTTGAAGCAATCTCCACACCCCTGGGTATTTAAACCAGACTCTAGTCTCGGAAATCCCAAACCTTTGTGTTCTAGTCTTTGCCATTCGAACTCTAGTTTACACCGTCTCAGTTGGTCTCCTAGGAACTCACTACAAACACGGTTAGGTGGCTATACCAGACCGTCAGATGCCGTTCGGGCACGGCTAACACCAAAGGAATTACACCTTTAGAGGATTTAAAGTCTCCTAGACGCAAATAAAGCATAACGAGAATAAAGAAAAACAGAATAACATGGAAGGGAAAGAAAAAAAAATAATAAAAAAAATAAGGAATCAATCTATCAAGCATAATAAAATGGGTCCATCAAACCCCTGGGTAAAGGAAAATGATCCTTCCTAGTCGAGGAATTTAGTCTCCTATAATCAATGCACACTTGCCACCCAGTAGTGGTTCGTGTGGGGAGTAACTCTCCTCCCTCATTCTCAACAACGGTGATGCTCGATTTCTTGGGCACCACTTGTGTGGGACTCACCCACTTGCTATCTGAGATGGGGTATATAATACCCGCATCCAACAATTTTAATACCTCCTCAACTGACCCATCCATATCAAAATTTTCAAACCCAAAATGAGCTAGACAAGCCTCTAAAGGGTCCTCTACAAGAATGGAGGGCAAAGCCTCCTCAACAATCTCATCCACAACATCCACTAATAAGCACTCCTCTCTTTCATGAGGTTGTTGGGATGCTTGGAAAATATTAAGTTTCACTTGCATGTTGTCAAATGAAACTTCCATAACCCCGGCCCGACAATTGATGCATGCATTGGCCGTAGCCAAGAAAGGTCAACATAAGATCACCGGGATTTGTTTCTTAGAACTGGCTACCGGTTCCATATCTAACACCAAAAAGTCAACAGGGAAGTAGAACCTATCAACCTTAACTAGCACATCCTCAATCATGCCACGTGGCACTCTGAGGGACCGGTCAGCCAATTGAAGAGTGACAGTAGTGGGCTTCAACTCGCCAAGCCCAAATTCCTCGTACACAGAGTACGGCAACAAATTGACACTAGCCCCTAAATCCAGTAAGGCCCTATCAATAAAATGGTCCCCTATAATGCATGCAATGGTTGGGGCTCCCGGGTCCTTAAGCTTAGGAGGTGTGTCATTCAACAAGATGGAGCTTACTTGCTCCGTGAGTAGGACCTTTTGGGACACATGTGTCCTAGATTTACGCTTTTGCGTACAAAGGTCCTTCAGAAATTTGGCATATGATGGCACTTGCTTAATCGCCTCCAACAGGGGGAGGTTGATTTTTACCTGTTTAAAGACATCCATTATTACCTCCATAGATGCTGCCTTCTTATTAAAAGGGGACGGTGTATCAAGGCACTGGGGAAAGGGTGCCTTAGGCATATATGGTGCCTTGGGCTCAAGTGAAGTACTAGGGACTAAGTCATCCCTCTTAAGTGTTGCCCCCTCACCCTTGCTCTCACTGGGTGAACCACCGTGGTCACCCCTCCTAACTCCAGTTGCATCAGACGCAACTGACTGAGGCTTTAACTCCCTACCACTTCTCAAAGCAACCACCGCCTGCACTTGCTCATATTGCTTTCCATTCCCACCCGAACTCTTTGCCCCGTATTGTCCCTTAGGGTTGGCCACAGTTTGACTTGGTAATTTTCCCTCCTCTCTCCGATTCATGTTGTTAGCTATTTGACCCAATTGGGTCTCTATCTTGGCAATAGAGTGAGTGTGGGAGTGAACTATCGGTGCTAACCCCTTAAGTTCTGAGAGAACTTCCAACACCTGAGTCTTAAAGGCAGAGTTGCCCTGAGGAACAGGCGGGGGTTGTGGTTGCCGGTACGGTTGTGGGGGTCGATAAGGTTGCGGTGGTTGGTAGGATGATTGGTTGGCAAAATTATTGGAATTCTGCCTTGGTGGTGGAGGATTATAATTATAAGAAGTGCCTTGTGAAGGGGGTCTCCATGAGAAATTAGGGTGATTTCTCCATCCCGGATTATATGTGTTGGAGTATGGGTCATTACCCGGGTTGGAGAATCCTTGAGCCACATTTACATGCTCTTGGACTAACTCCGGAAATTGTGATGCCGAAGGGCACTCACTCAAGTCATGAGCAGGGCTCGCACATATAACACATGCCTCACGGAGTTGAGGCTGATCTTGCTGGGTAGGGGCATGTCCCGTAGCTAATAAGTGGTCTATCTTGCGGGATAGTGCCTCTACTTGTTGGGCTAACTCTAAGTTTTGCCCGACCTCATAAATGCCCCCTCTTTTCGGGGCTCCAACTACGGGTTGCCGGACTTGCCGGGCTGCGGAGGCATGGTGAAGGAAATTATCACTTAAGTTCTCAAACAATTGCCATGCCTCGGCATCATTTTTAGACATAAATGTTCCACCACAGGACGAATCCACCATTTGGCGGTGCGGCTCAGTTAAGCCATAATAAAATGTTTGAACAAGTTGCCAATCAGGCACTTGGTGGTGGGGACACTGTTGGAGAAGGTCTCTAAGTCTTTCCCACGTCTCATGGAATTGCTCGCCATCCATTTGAGCAAAGTTTGTGATGACTCGCCTAAGTTGGTTGGTTTTACCTATGAGAAAGTATTTTTCCAAAAACCGTTGCTGTAATTGGTCCCAAGTTGTGATTGAATTAGCAGGTAAAGAATTTAGCCAGTGTTTGGCTTTATCCTTTAATGAGAATGGAAACAATCGCAACATTAAGGCTTCATTTGTGAAATTCTGGATCCTCACTGTCGAGCAAATTTCTAGAAATTTATTCAAATGCTTATAAGGATCATCATGAGTTAGTCTATGGAATGATGGGAGCATTTGTATGGTGCTGGACTTAATCTCATAATGAGCAGCAGTGGTGTTGGGTAATTGGATGCATGATGGTGATGTATATGCAGTGGGTGTAAAATAATCCTTAAGGGTCTGGTTAGGCACATTCGGGACATTAGGATCTGCCATCTCTAATGGATTAATGTATGGATATGAATACTCAAGCCTAGGAACACGGGCAGAAGCCCTAAGTCTCCTAAGGGTCCTTTCTAGTTCAAGGTCCAAACTCCACAATTCAGGGCGACAAGAACGACGCCCGTGCATACACTACCCAAACACACACAACAAGTTCCGACTCTGTGCACCAAGTATGGAAGCAAAATACCAAAGGAAGAAATACTCACAGCGGTTTAACGAAAACGCTTTACTCGTCTTGCGGATGCTTGACGTGTAGACGTTGTCTCCAACCCCCAATTGAGCTTTGACTTTTGTTTTAGCACTTTGGTGCTTTGCTTGTGAGTGTTTGCTTTTGTTTACTCACTTTAGTGCTGCGGTTTTTATTTTTTTATTTTAACTCAGCTGCGCTCCGCTTGCACTTCAATGATAGCTCCAATTTCAAACGTTCTGCACACTTAGCAACACCAAAAGCATAAAATCCTAAACTAAAAATTAAAATAAGAATATAACTTTAAATTAACTAATTTCGCCAGAAGTTCTCAGCAACGGCGCCAAAATTTGATGAGTCGTTGAACACACCAAAATATAATCACTAAACTATACCAAATTCTATTAGAATAATGGCAAGTCCAGGTATCGATCCACAGGGACTATTGTGAAATTAAACTAATTTAATTGCCAAATTCCTAAATTACTTTTGATAAAAAGATTGATGGTTCATAACCTAATTTAATAACAAATAAAATAAACTAAGGAATTAAATTATCAATAATAATTGAAATTGAGTTTACTGAATTGGGGAAAAATCCTAGGGTAGAGAATTCACCACTAACCACATAATTAGGGTTTCCAATTGAAATTAATTATGCTATGGTTTGAACGGATTAATGCTTCGCAACTACAAGCTCAAAGCATTTAACAAGAAGATCATCACATTCAATGTACGAGCACGAACCATCTCAAGTAATACGAATCGTTCACTTTAAACTAGGGTAGTGATACGACTCGTTCCTCGTAGTATGGTTCGTCCCATACCTTGAATGTGAAGGAAAAGAAAACAATTGTATGGATAACATTCAACAATCACAGAAAGTCAAATATTCGAAGGAATAATGAAAATTATATAAAAGAAACTTTTAAATCACCATACAAATGTTCAAACCTTTACATAATTTAAAATAAAAAAGAAAACTACATAATTACATGGCTAGGGTTTCATGAAAACCCTAGAAAAGACGACTAGCCACTCATAGAGGAGTGGAAGGAAGAAGATGGAGAAGGAACCACCATGGGAGACATCTTGGAGCTTTTGTTTTCCCCTCTCTTCTCCAAACCCTAGCCTCCCTCTCTAGGTCAAAACAATTTCAGAACCCTAGAAAAGCCTTTTCCTTTTCTATTTATACTTCTACTCACTTCCAAATAGGTTTAAAACATCAGTTTGACTTTTCCAGAAAAAGTCAACTCTCTCCAAATTTTGTCTTTTTGCCCATTTTATACTCCGACGATGTACAACCTGATTGACATTCAACACACATAAAATACACGGTTTGACTAGCAAGTGAAGTTAAGAGATTCTAATTAACGGCCTCAATGATGTACATTTCGGCTTTAATCATGTTGGTATCCCCTGAACAGAATGGTGTTGTGGAACGGAAAAACCGTCATCTACTTGAGGTTGCTTGTGCTCTTTTGTTCACGATGCAGGTTCCTAAACCATACTGGGGGGATGCTGTTTTAACCACTGCTTGTCTTATTAACTGTATGCCATCTAGTGTTCTTTAGTTTCAGCGCCCTCTCCAACTTCTTCCCCATACTTTTGTGTCACCCATCTCTCTCCCTCTTAAGGTGTTTGGTTGTGTCTATTTTGTTCATTCTTCTTGCCCCACTCAGAGCAAACTCGACCCTAAGGCTGTGCACTGTGTTTTTCTTGGTTATTCCTCTACCCAGAAAGGCTACAAGTTTTATGATTCTCACTCCCGTAAGTCTTATGTTACTATGGATGTCACCTTTTGTGAGTCTGAGCCTTTTTTATCGGGCCAATCTCTCCAGGGAGAGGTTTTTACTACAGAAGAGATTGTTTCTTCTGATCCGGTTGATCCAGTGTTTTTCCCCACCATTTGTGGTGAGGGAGAAGACGAACAATCTTATGAGAAGTCACAAACTAAGTGTGTTCAGGGGGAGTCTAGTAGGTTGGATAGACTAGATCTCAAGACGTACTCTTGACGACAAAAAGAACAGTCATCTCATGTGCTGCCATATCCATCTCCATATCTAGATCCAGTTACTAATCTTTCTATGGAACCTTCAGGTAATGAGTCCTTGGTCATTACTTCTAATCCTGTTCCTGTTGATGAACTTGATCTATTTATTGCTATTAGGAAAGGAGTTAGAATTTGTACTCAACATCCTATATCTAAATTTGTCTCCTATGACTCATTGTCTCCATCATACTGTGCTTTTGTTTCGTCCTTGTCTTCTATATCTATTCCGTAGGGTTGGAAGGAAGCACTCGACGATCCCAAGTGGAAAGAAGCTATGGCAGAGGGGATGAGAGCTCTGAGTAAGGATGACACTTGGGAGTTAGTTTCTCTACCATCGGGAAAAAGACCCGTGGGCTGCAAATAGGTGTTCACAATTAAGCAGAGATCAGACGGAACCATTGAGAGATATAAGGCAACATTAGTTGCTAAAGAGTTCACTTAGACTTATGGCATTGATTATCAGGAGACCTTTGCTCCGGTAGCCAAGATAAATTCTATTTGTCCTTTCCTGTGCAACAAATCTGGGTTGGTCATTGCAACAATTGGATGTAAATAATGCTTTTCTCCATGGGGATTTAGAAGAAGAAGTGTAAATGAATGTTCCTCCTGGTTTTTCTTTTTCTACCACTAACAAGAAGGTATGCCGGCTAAAAAAGGCCTTGTATGGTTTGAAGCTGTCTCCTAGAGCTTGGTTTGATAGGTTTCTAAAAGCAATGATTAGATTTGGGTATAAGCAGAGTCATGCGGATCATACTATGTTCATCAAAATGTGTGCAAATAAGATAACCATACTTATTGTTTATGTGGATGACATAGTTTTGACTGGTAATGATGTGGTGGAAATGTCCCAAATCAAAGCTCGACTCTGTAAGGAATTTGAGATTAAAGATCTTGGTGTGTTATAGTATTTTCTTGGGATTGAGATTGCTAGATCAAACAAGGGTATCTTCATCTCTCAAAGAAAGTACATTTTAGACCTCCTTGAGGAAGTAGGGATGTTGGGGTATAGACCATCTAATTCCGCTATTGAGGCCAAACACAGACTTAGTAGTGATGGAGACCATGTTGACAAGGGAAGATATCAGAGACTTGTGGGGAGATTAGTATACCTTTCTCGTACTAGGCCAGATATTGCGTAAGTGGGTGTTGTAAGCCAGTTCATGCACGATCCTCGAACAAGTCATTTGGATGCAGTGAATTGAATCCTAAGATATTTAAAGTCAGCTCCTGGAAAAGGGATTTTATTCTCTAATTATGGACATTTGAGGATGGAGGCCTTCATTGATGTTGATTGGGTTGGAGCAATTGATGACAGGAGATTTACCTCAGGTTATTATACCTTTGTAGGAGGGAATTTGGTGACTTAGTGAAGTAAGAAGCAGACAGTTGTAGCCAGGTCAAGTGCAGAAGCTGAATATCGGGCCATGGCAAACGACATTTGTGAGCTTATATGGCTTCAAGTTTTGTTGACTGACTTGGAACTGTTAAGTACTGGGCCAATGAGATCGTACTGTGACAATAAGGCTGCTACTAACATTGCCCATAATCCAATTTAGCATGATAGGACTAAGCACATTGAGATTGATAGACATTTTATCAAGAAGAAAATCAACAGTGGAGTAATTTGTATGCCTTTTGTAAAATCAGCAGATCAGTTAGCTGATATATTTACTAAAGGGTTAGGTAGTAAGGTTTTCATCCTATTGTGTGCAAGTTGGGCATGAGAGATATTCATGCATCAACTTGAGGGGGAGTGTTAAGGTATTAGATGATGGGTAGTTTGGTAATTGTTACTAAGTTGCTTATTAGTATAAATAATATTGTGTTAGAGAGGACAAAACCGATTTCAGGTTTTGTGCCTCTTCCCTTCATATTACTCTCTCATCTTTATTCTTCTCTCTCTCTAAATTTATTCTTCTTACAATTTTACCTGTCTTATATCCTCTTTTCCTTTCATCATCCACAAATATTTATTAGTACTTGATCAAGTGACTATTACTATTGTCAAGTAGTTTGAGTCCTGCTGAAGTAATTCTGAGGTATGTAATTAATAAAAAACACTAGGTGCTTGGTGAATCACTTATTCTTTGGTAATAATTGTGGCATATTCTAATAATTTTTGAAGTGAGTATTACCTATTTTGACTATACAATGTCCACTACCTAATTTTATACTATTAATTATTTGATATTTAAAAATATTTTGAAAATTTTACATACTAATATTCAAGATAACAATTATGGATATATTATTATTGTTATAATTTTTTGTAATTTTTATTTTTTTTTCTTCTAAAATTTGTATTCGTAAAAATAAAACATTTTACAATTTTGTCTATTTTTAAGAAATTGAGAAAAGTGTTAATACAATTAACCCTTCCTTTTTCTTTCCTCCTCCCCTTTTGAAGCAATGGTATGGACTCGTTAATAAAGGTTCATTTTATATACTATAAAGGTCTAGGACCTTTTTTTTTTTTTTTGTTTGATCGGCAAAAGTCAATGATTAATTGTTAGATTAGCATCCGGAGGAGTTGAACTCACACTCTTTCTTTGAAAGCACTTAAGTCTTGTCTCCCATTTCACTCGTAAAAGTGGAACTCAAGACCTCCCCTTACAGAGACTGGGTGGTTAAATCACACAGGCTACAACCCCTTGGTTGTCTAGCACCACTTAGTTACTATTTATTTGATTTATGTTAAATATAATTGTCATTAAATGTTTTCCAAAATAAAATTGCTATATACTTTGATGAAATATGAGATTTATGTAATATAACCACATAGTCTGTCTTGTTTTTATACCCAGCACTAGCAAAGTTTTTGAGTGTTGAGGGCTCTTCCAGAAACAACATAATTAATTAGGTCTGTGTTGTTTTTATTATTATTTTAAAGAAGTATAGTTTGAATTTCATGATCTTAAAGACAAATGTCTCTCTCTCTCTCTCTCTCTCTCTCTATATATATATATTTTCTTTTATGAAAGCCAATTTTATTTGGTTTCCAGGAGAAGATGGAACAGGGTTGGGGTAGATATTTAATTATGAAAAAACTTTTACAACTTTTTGACCTTATCCGGTGAAACACAATGTGCAACAATCTCTTAGAGTGTCCATAGTGGAGTGGCTACGCATGTTTGTTATATTGTATAAATAAGAAAAATTGGGGCCTAATTTTCGGTACTTAGTTTGCTAATTTAGTGAGTGCATAGGGTACTCCAATGGGCAAGTTAAGAAGTGTTTGGTTAGTGTGAGACCCATCTGTATGTTAAAATTTGGAGAATAAAATGTATAAAATAAGTGACTTGCCGCTGTTAACAAATCCTTTAGCTACTCACACCTTTAACAAGAAGGTTGTTACAAAGAGTAAGAGCATTTTCAATGGAGATTTAAAATTGTGTGCGACAAAAAGTGATAATATCGGACTCAATTTAGTTTGTTAGTTTAGTGAGTATGTGGGTGTTTTTTTTTGGGTAGGTTGAGTATGTGGTGTTGCAATGGAATAAAGTGGGTAAATGAATACTTATGGGTAAAGTAAAAAAAATCTCAGCCAGCACCCTCCCCTTCTCTCTGTCTCTCTCTCCATCCCTGAGCATGTCAGGCCCACCTTCTGCCTTCTCTCTCTCTCTCTCTCTCTCTCTCTCTCTCAACAACCCACTACAGTTAACAACAAATTTAACATCTGACAACTGTAATGGCTGCAAACTTAGAGCTTAACAGCTCCAATGGAGTATGGCAACTGAGAAATTTTGTTTGCTGATAACACCTGACACTAGTTTCACTACTATGGATGCTCTAAACCTATCCATTCAAGCCTACAAAAATTGAGTGCCAAGTGTTAACTCTATATATGGATCCTAAACACATCCACTACGGATGCTCTTATATTTATAGTTGCATTACATATTTGCTTAAGTGTCTAGATTAGGTAAAGAGCTCAGAAAATTTGGATAAGACCAGACAAATATTTACCAACTCCTCATTTGTGCATTGCAGGGAGGTAATTCTACATCTTCTGCACTGTCAAAGATAACAAGCAGACTCAACTTCTTGAAGGAACGACGATACCAGATTGCAAATGAGCTCCAAAATTTGAACGAAGGACAGAGTTCAGGTCTACCTGGTAAAGGATCAGTCTCGCGCCCATCAGTCCAAAACCAAGACAAGTTTCAGTCAGTCAATAACTCGGAAAAGGGCTTAGGATGGAACAACCGGCAAAACGTAGACATAGGGGTAGCAACAGAGGGACGGTCAGTTGAAAATGTGGAACAACTTGGGAAATCAGATGGCCGATCACTCCAAAACCTCCGTAAAGGAAGATCAGAAGGGCAATCAGTTGCAAACCTGGAAAAAGGAAAATCAGAAAGTTTTCCTAATGCAGACAAAGGACGAAGGTCTGAGGGCCGTCCTATTGTTGCTCCAAGAACATTTTCAAGATGATGTTGTCAGTCTTGTTTGCTCTTTCAGTGTTGTTTTTTCCTGCATTATCAAACATCACTTATCTCACTAACAATTTTCTTGACAAGAATCAGTGTGTCTAGAAGATGACCGAGCTTTTGGAACGAACGAACCCTTCAAAATTGACCTTATGCCCATGTCTCAAGGAAGCTGTTGCTGCTGAAGTTCAGACATCCCCCAAGAGCCCAGGATGTAAATACCGTATCATTCATATCCTTGATGGAAGTTCATTTTTTGATTTTTGGGTTCCACTTGTTCAGAGACATAGTAGGGGGCTGGTTTGTAATTATTAGGATCTTGTATGGGTAAATGCAGTATCTAATTTATTCAAGTTCCTTGCTGGCTGGCCTAAGTAAAGCTTTGTAGGTGGTGGTATTGCAATCCTGATTTCAGGTCTGGAACTCCTTAACTTGATTGGCAGAAGGAAAATGTTTTATGAAAGCTTCAAAAGTAATATGAATTGGGGGATGTTTTCAACGATATGAATGTTTCTTCTTCTACCTCTTTTTGTTTTTGGTTTCTTTGAGTGATATCTTATTCAGGGTGAAATCAAGATCGATCCAATTTGGAATCCATATCTATATTGTTGATATTGTTTTGTTACAGCACACAAAATGCACAATTGCACGGGCGGCTTACTCATAAAGTTACGTGTGGGCTTCGCGTGCAACTTTGGAGTTCGACATACAATTTTGAGTGTTGTATGATTTTATAAAAAAGGTATGTGAACGGGGAGTCGTTTAGCAACAGAATCCGTGAATTTGCAATAGGTGGTATGTGGGATCGATCGGGAATGATGAATTTCTTTTGCCCAACATCACTTTTGGCGAGATTTTGAATAGTAGTGTTTGGGAGGTAATATTGATCTACAAGCCAACTACACAACGCAACTGCTTCCTTTGGTTTTTTTTGACCTTTTTAATTTGATTTTGTTTTTGTCTGTAATTTTTTCAAAAATTATGTCAGATTTTTATTCTATGTTTTTGATCTTCTAGATAGTTCTAAAAATAAATATATATGCCTTTTTTTTTTCAAAATTGATTTAACATTTAAAAATTTTAGAGTTGTCTTGGCAAGCAGGGATAGAATGATGATAGCACTCACCATTTCAGTGATTCCATTGAATAATATTTGCAACTTTACTACTGACTTATATTCTCAATTGATGGAGATATATATATATATATATTTTCTGTTTAAGAACGGGACAAAGGTATGTGCCAAACGCAGCCTCTTGTTGGAATTGAGCTTTTTCACTTCACATCATAAAAATGATTCTCTTCCTATAAGCCAGTTGGCCCTAACTTTCCATAAATTTGACTAATACCGTCATATTTCCAAATTCAATTAATATCAATCATCAATTTTTGTTGACCAAAAAAGCATCTGCGTCCACACCAAGCAACGGCCACAAGAGTTTTGCCAATAAATAGTTAGGTTGTAAATATCTCTTTCACCTTGACTCTGTTTGTTTGGCACATTAAGAATTAGATCATATTTCTGTGAATAAATATATTTACAAAACAAATACAAAAAAGGACAATTACATCAAGGTTTGAGTTTTGTAATAAAATAATTTTTGAGTTTTTAATTTTATTAATTTAAATCTTAATTTTTGATTTGTTTCAATCTAAACTATTAGACTATTTTTGTTAAATAAAACCAACATAAAAAAATATTTTAATTATTAAACTTAAAATGAGTATAAATAAAATGTCTAAAATACTCTTTTTTCATTAGGTTTAATGACTAATTACTATTTTTCTGTTGATTTTACTTAAGAAAAAGAATAATACTATACGCACCAATTAGTATACCAATTAGTGTACTAACAGATGATGTGGCATAATTTTAGAGGTTTTAGATATTTGTAATTTGTATAATGGGTGAAGTCAGTTATAATAACATAAGGTATGTTGGTACATTAGTTGGTATACCAATTGGTGCATGTAGTACCACCGTAATAAAAATAAGCAAATGGTTTAAAACAAATTAAAAGTTTAGGATTTAAATTAATAAAATTAAAAGTTCAAGATTTAATTTGTCATAAGGGTCAAACTCTAGAATTTTTTTTATAATTTTTCAAAAAAAAAAAAAAAAAAAAGAGAATTGTTTGAGCCCAAATAACCTATTTCTAAACCTCACGT
>CM069905.1:133984231-134112231 GCA_036172215.1 Camellia granthamiana
AAAGTTTGGGCCCAAATAACCTATTTCTAAACCTCCACGTTTTGGTGAAAAAACTAGGTATACATATTTCAAACACAAAAATATTAGTATGATTGTTTGTGAGTTGCATAGTTTGGAAAAAAAGAATTTTGTTTGGAATGTGGGGTTGATTTTTTGAATTTTTAATTATTAGTTTGGAATTAAAAAAGTTTTCCTTTGGAATAGGATTTTTTATTTTTGTAAAAAAAATAAATTATAATTATAATTTAAATATAATATTTTATTTTATTTTAACTTTTTTTTGACTAAAATAATTTTTTTGTCTCAAATTTGCCAAACGAGTGCCAAATATATGATTTTTTGTCGGGGCTCGAATAATGGTATCAGGATCCTCTAGAGTTTGGTTTCCTGGAGTGATCCCTGAAGTGGGGTGATCCAACGGTTCCAAACGAAACTAACCAAAACGACGTCGTTTTGGTTAGTAATTTCAAAAAAAAAAAAAAAAAAAAAAATTTATTGCGTTAATTCAAAACTCCTTTCAGCAGATCTGATATGAAACAAAACGACGGGGAAGTGAGAGCGAGAACCCTCTCTCTCAGCCGCCTCATGATCTCCAACCCCCAGCAACATCTCCAACCTCACGACCCCTCTCCTTCCCTCCCAACCCCTCTTTATCCCCCTAACTTGTTCCTGCAATACCATCAACACCACCATAAGTTTTTCCTATGCAAATCTCACTTGGGTTGGGGGTTTGTGGGATTTTGCTGGTTTTTGTTTGTGGGTTGTTTGGTTACAGAGAAAATACATGGAAGAAGAGGAATGGTGGAGAGAGGTGGAGAGGGAGAGAAAATGGAGGGGAGGAAAGGCTTTGGATGTGAAATTTGTGGCTGATATGTCAGATTGTTTGGATAAGTATAAAGTGTTTGGGATTGAAGAACTGAGACAAGCAACTGATGGGTTTGATGAGAGGTGGGTGATTCAAGGGTCTGTGTATAAAGGTTGTATTGATGGAGTGATCTATGCTATCAAGAAGATGAAGTGGAATGCTTGTGAAGAACTCAAGATCTTGCAGAAGGTAAACATCAAAAAAAAAAATTCATCTTTGCCCCTTGTGTTGAATTAACGCAATATTTTTTTTTTTTTTTTTTTTTGAAATTACTAACCAAAACGACGTCGTTTTGGTTAGTTTCATTTGCAACCGTTGGATCACCCACTTCAGGGATCACTTCAGGAAGCCAAACTCTAGAGGATCCTGATACCGAATAATGTGGTTCACACAGTAGCTAAGAGATGTTGTCGTGAGGAGGAAATTCAGTGGTCGAGTCAGGATGCTCTTCTTGAGTTGTCTCTTTGGTTTCTACGTGCAACGGCTGAGATGCACCCAACCAGATCCAACGGTCCAGATTCTCTCAAAAAAAAAAAAAAAACCTCAAGAGACCCCCCCAAAAAAAACCTTTATCACTCTGATTCAAGACTAAAGGGTTGTTTGGGGTGCCTTAAATAAGTGTACTTTTTATCTTTTTAGACTAAAAAGTTGAGGTTGAAAATATGAATGTTTGGGTTAACTTTTTGACTTTTTATAAAAAATGTGCAATAAAAAATTGTAAAAATTGATTTGTAGGGAAAAATTAAAATTAAGAATTGTGCAACCGTAATTGTTAACTTTTGGTGAATAGTGATAACTTTTTAACTTTTTTAATAACTTTTTAATTTTTTTTTGAGACTTCAAACTTGACCTAAAACTCTCTCTCCTCAAATGGAAATAAAGACACCCACTGAAAGTGATTTTCAAATCTCTGTCAAGAAAATGAATCCTCAAATAGAAATAAAGGCACCCACTGAAGTGATTTTCAAATCTTTCTCAAGAAAATGAAACCGTGATTGCTTTCTAAGAAACAGAAATACCTGTAACACTTGATCTTCAAAGTAGTCTCTCTCTCTCTCTTGCAAATCAGAAACAATACTGAGAAATCGGAGACACCCAAAAAACTATTTCTGATGGGAAAGAAGATATCTAATTGTCGAAATTTATCATTTTTTTTAAAACGAATAAAATGAGAAGAATATTAAATGAGGGGAACAGAGGAAGACGATGGTGAGTCTGAAAAATTAGCAAAGAAAGAAAGAAATTGAACTTTAAAGAAAGAAGACAGAGATAATAGAAGAAAAGACAACAAACCCAATTAAAAAAATCAAACCCCAGCCCTTTTTTTCTTCTCTATTAGCCCTTTTTTCTTTCAAAATAATGGAGTTTTGTTTGTTTATTTCTAAAGTAGATGAAATTTTTTTTCTTCTCTATAAGTCCCTTTTTTCTTTTAAAATAATTGATTGTGTTTGGTTTGAGTTTTTTGGATTAAATTTTTTAAAAATTGAGTTTTAAAGATAGAAGATAGAGATAATAAACGAAAAGACAACAAACCCAATTAAAAAAATCAAACCCCACCCCTTTTTTTTCTTCTCTATAAGCCCTTTTTTCTTTCAAAATAATTGGGTTTTGTTTGTTTATTTCTAAAGTAGAGGAAGGCCTTTTTTCTTTCAAAATAATTGAGTTTTAGATGAATTTTTTTTTCTTCTCTATAGGGCCTTTTTTCTTTCAAAATAATTCACTGTGTTTGGTTTGAGTTTTTTAGATTAAATTTTTTAAAAATTGAGTTTTTTAATTTTCGTATTTTTTTATTTTTAGTGAATATTTTTAAAATTTTATACATTTTTTTTACTTTTTTAGATACACCTTACTTAGATGTATTAAAAAGTAAAAAAATTATGAAAAAATATTTTAAAAAATTAATAAATACATAAAAATATAAAAAAATGTACTGAATTCTCGTATTTTTTTTATTTTATATTTTTGGTATTTAGTGAACTTTTAAAAGATTTTTTTTATAATTTTTTTACTTTTTAGATATATTTATGTTAGATATGTCTAAAAAATAAAAAAAAAATTACTTAAAATATTAAAAAAACACAAAAACTAAGGACGTGGAATTTTCTGAAAAGAGTTTAAAAAAAGTGTAACCAAACAAAGTGATTGGGTTTTGTTTGTTTATTTCTAAAGTAGATGAAATTTGTTTTTTGTTTTTGTTTTTCTAGTTTCTGACTATGTTTTCTTTGTTTACAGAAGCAGTGGAGAGCGCTTTATTAGAGAAGGGTAAGTGTGGGGCAGCCATTAAAGACTGAGGAAAGTTGGAGAAGAGAGGAGAGAGGGAGGGGTCCCGGAAAGGAAAACAAGTTTTGAAATTATTTATTTATTTATTTATTTTTTGTGAATTCAGCAGCAGATCTCAGCAGCCCTTTTCTATGTGAGCGACATGGCCCATCTCAGCCATCCTAATGTTTGGGAGCACTAAAAAAGGAACACTAATGAGGTGGCTCTCCTTTTGATGTAATGATTGTCTCTTGTGTTTTTTTTTTTTTATTTTGTACATTTTTTAATTCATTAAAACTATTAATGATGAAATTTTTTAATGATCTCTATCATTGTTGATCCTCATAGGGAGCATTGTAGAGAACTTCGAGGAGAAGATTCAGACTCCTTGATTTGGTCAGTCCTCTTCAACAGGATATCTGCCCTATTTATTTGGAAAAAAAAAAAAAAATTATGATAATAACCAACTTAACAACAATTCAATTTTCTCAAGACAAAACCACAAGAGATATAAAATAAAATTCCAAATGGAAATTTATTTAAATATTAATAAGTAACATAGAAAACACTAATCCTTATAATTAATCTCAATACTAGTTGTTTATCGTCATTATCATGGTAAACCCTTAGAAATCCTTGAAAAGCTTGCGGACTTGTTCAAGGGTCACAAACAGCACCACAGTGAATGGCCCTTGCCTTGATATTGTAGGAATAAAGCCCTTGTACAGGGACATAGGTCCTTCTGCCCTAATTGTCTTCAGGGCACAATCAAGTGCTCCATTGTAAGGTGGAGCCGACCCGGGCTCCACCTTCATGTTCATAACCCTGGTCTTGATCACATCCACGGGGTTTGATGCTACTGCAGCTACGAACCCTGCAGCGAAGCTGGCCGTGACGTGGGTCCCAAGCCCATCCTTCATCAGACCCTTTTCTAGGATTGTTTCTTTGACCTGATCGTATGATGCGAGCTGTGATGCGGTCACGATCATTGCACGGTTCACCGTAAGAGATGATCCGCGCCACAGGCTAGTAACGCCCTCCTGTTTCGCCATCCGAGTTATTGCATCGACAACGCTTTTGTAGTTGCGCCGCTCAGAAACCGGGAGCCGACCGTCGGCTTGCATGCGTACCATCGCCACGTCGGCTGGGTTCCCAACAGCCGCGCCGATTCCGCCGGCTAACAATCCGGCTGCTATCTTGCGCCCGATTGAAAGGGTTCCGGAGTTGGGGTCGGTCCATTTCTGCTTGAAGACTTCATAGAGACCCATTCGGGTGGTGGAATAGAGAGTCTGGCGGAGGACGGTGGCGGAGACGCCGGAGTACAAGGCGGCGACGCCTTCTGTCTGGAAGATCTTCACCCCAACCGAGATGAGACCCGCCTTCGTCGGCGGCGGCGGCGGCGGTACCGGAATGTGGAGGTTGCTAGGGGCGGAGACGGCGGTGGAGTTGAAAGCGAAAGCAGGGCGAAGAGAGTGAATGTGGTGGTTAGGGTTTGGGACATGGTTCTCACCCTGTAACTGCATGCGAACCTTGATCAAATCAAGAGGGTGAGTTGAACAACCAGCAACGATCGAAGCAATACCTCCCTCAACAAAACCTTTCAAACCCATTTCAGAATTTGTTTAAAAAGAATTCAAAAAAATGGATTGTAAGCTTTTGAATTGAAAAATGTGAATGAATAGGAGATGGAAAATTAATGTTAAGACCAGTAGGAGTTGGGGTTCATCTCACTGGAGACGAGGAAATCAGAGTGGAGGCCGAAGGCTATGGAGGAAGAGTGAGGGACTAGGGATCTGTGAGACATATGCTAGTAGAGACAAGTGTTTGAAGGAAATGATTCTAGTGTTGTGGGGAGAGTGTTTGGGGGAAGAGAGAATTTATAGGGGTGGGAAAAAAAGAGAGGAAAGTGGTAGGAAAACAGAGATGGATGGGTTGGAATCCGATCCGGGTAAGACACGGAGACGGGGGGAGGTGGGACTCACAAAACGCGACAAGAGGAGGAACGGGTTGGTGGTACACTAAATTGGACTCGATTGGAATTTGGAATGTTGTGCAGGGTTACAATTTTTTTTTTTTTTTTAAATGTTTGTGGGGGTGTTTGGCAAATTATTTGTTTGGCTTTTATTTATTTATTATTATTAAAATAATTAATAAAGATAAAATAAATTAAAATTGTGAACAAGGTCAAATGACATATTTAAATCATAATTATTTTGACTGTGTTTGGTTGTGATTTGTAAACGTGATTCAATAGCATAGTTTGAGTATGATCTTGTTTAATGTTTTCGAATCACGTTTTAAGCGCTCTGCAGAGAGCTCTGCCTCTGTTCTGTCTCAGCCGTACATTTCAGCGTTTCTTTTTTGCAAATTTTGCCCCACGGGACGTTCAGCCGGTCGTCCGATCGGTTGACTGGAATAGTAAATTTTTTTTTTTTTTTTTTTTTTGCAATTGATTTATATAATCGAAAAAAATATTTTCTGAAAATTTTAAAATTTTTTATGTGCTTTAAAATAATTTTGAGTTGTATGTTTAGTTGTGAGTTGTAAATTTTTGTATCACATATTAAATGTCACATCAATAATTCTCCACTCAAATCAAAATTATTTTCAAAACTATTTTCAAAACTCTTTACCAAACAAATTTTCTACACTCAAATCATAATTCCACAACACACAAATTCAAAATATAACTCATACTCTCAAATCACATTTACAAAACTCTACCAAACGCTCCCTTTATTTTTTGTTTAAAAATAATCAAATTAACCATTAAAAAAAGTCAATTAACTTCTAAAATATAACTTTTTAAAGCAAACTAAAATAGTTAAAAAATAAAAGTCAACTTTCCAAACGAGTCCTATAACCAATATGAGGAATTTGTGGAGCATGTGAAGCTCACTATAAATTACATTTTTTAATAGATAGGCACTATATATTTCATTTTAGTTATTGGAATTGTTTGTTTTATGAAATATTCCATATATACTATCTATGAAAAAAATATGACAAATACCTTGTTTGATTTTGATTATTTTTAAAAAATATATATATATATTTTATTTTTCATTTTTTTTTGTTTTTAGTATTTTTTTAATATTTAAATTTTTTTTTTGTACTTTCTAAATGCATATAACTTAAATGTACTAAAAAATAAAATATTTATAATAAAAAAAATTAAAAAATTCAATAAACACACAAGAATACAAAAATGTATTGAATTTTTGTATTTGATGAACTTTTCAAAGATTTTTTTCATAAATATTATACTTTTTAAGTATATCTAGGTTAGGTGTATCTAAAAAAAATAAAAATATTAATTTTTTGAAAGTAAACTTTATTTTCTAACCTCATTTGAGTACTAAACATTTTAATTAAAAAGTCAAAATATTATTATAAATTATCACATTAACTTGCTTTATTTTTTTACACATTTTTCATAAAAAAATTAAAAAAATTACTAAAATAATTTGTTTCTAAATCAAGCCTTAGGTGATATTTCCTTGATACTAATGGTGAACTAGTCCAACTCTCAAATTCTTTTAAATTAGAGTAATATTAGAGATCTTAAAAATTTTATTAAATTTTGGAAAAATTGGCCTAAGGTCCCTCCTCTACTTTTGATAGGAGGAAAAGTCCAAAATAATATGTTTTGATGGCTAAGGTCCCTCAAATTTATTTTAGGTTATAAAGTATCTAAATTACCCTTCCTTTATAACATAAATTTGTTTGAATATTATATTGTTGACTTAACTGATAGATTTTGGAAACCGAATTTGCAGTGGAGATTTCATCGGAGTTTTCGTTGGAGATTTCAGTGGAGATTTCATGGTGGAGATTTCGTCGGAGATTTCAGTGGAGTTGACGAGAAAGATTGCTACGATCGTGTAGATTTCGTTAGAGATTTCGTCGGAGATTTCAGTAGTGTTACAGTGTGTTGATCGCGTAGATTTTTAGTGGAGTTGAATCAGGTTTGTTTTCGATCGAGATACCACATGCATTTTGATTTTTGTTTTGAATTTTTGTTTAGAGAGAGGCCAGTTTGATAGAGTTGATTTTTATTTTTGGAATTAATTTTTGATTCTTTGTTTTTTAATCAATTTCAAAGAGTGTTGACAGTGTGTTGATCGCGTAGGTTTTTGAGTGGAGTTGAATCAGGTTTGTTTTCGATTTAGATTCCACATGGATTTTGATTTTTGTTTTGAATTTTTGTTTAGAGAGAGGCCAGCTTGTAGAGTTGATTTTTATTTTTGGAATTAATTTTTCATTCTTTGTTTTTTGATCAATTTCAAATAGTGTTGACAGTGTAGGTGATTTTGATGTTTAGATTTCATTTTTCGTGCTCTGTTTTTTATTAACATGCTGATCAATGATAAGTTTTTTTCTATGTTTTTTCAAACCAGAGAAATTTCATTTTCTGCACTTTTGTTTGTGTAGTCCAGAGAAAATTATAAGTGCATATGGACATATTATTAGAAGTTTCTAATGCAGATAGAATATGAGAAAGTGAATGTTAGTTCATAAATTTCTCTGGACTTGTATTTGTAGTTCAGAGAAAATTGTAAGTTTGTTACTCACTTTCAGTTTGTAGTTCAGAGAAAATTATATGTTTGTAGAAGATGAATAGAAGTTTTTGTTTTTCTAAGCAAGAGTTATTTTTTGTGTTTTTTCTTTCAGTTTAGATGAACAATGCAGTGTTTTTTGTTATCTTGAAGGTGTATATAAGTTTGTAAATTTCTCTGAATTTTTCTATGAGTGCAATATTGCAGAATGACGCATAGAAAATTGTTAGCTTGTAGTGAGGTGAAAATTACGGAGAAGCCTATAATTTCATAACAGATATTCTGTGTGATTTTTTTTTTATGATTGTGTTTAATAGTTAGCAGTAAATTTCTCTGTGATTCATTAAGTTTTTGTGATTTTGTTTTTTATCATCTTGAAGGTAAATATCAGTTTGTAGATGGCTTTGGACTTTTATTTTAAGTTCAGAGAAAATTATAATTTTTAAAAATTTCTCTGGACTTTTATGTTATTCTTGTGAAGTGTTTCTATATTAAACAAATTATTTTTCTTATTTTTTGTTTCAGTTTCAATAGACAGTGCAGTATTGTTGCTGTGCAAATATGGGAATGATACTATTGTCATTAATGTTTCATGCGAATTGAATTTTGAGGAATTGGTTGGCATTTTGTGTAACACATGGGAGAATTTGAAACCTGAGACTATGTGTATTTCATATTCTATTTTGGGCCATCCGAATTGTATGGTTCGAAATAATATTGATTTTCTGAATATGTTGAGGGTTGTTTGTGCACGCGGTGTTGATATAGTTGATGTTTCAGTTACTAGATGTAGTACTTCTGATGAAGATGATGAAGTGTGGTTTAATTGGGTAGATATTGTGGATGGTGAGTGTGATAGGCTGGTGGCTATTGAAAGGAATTCACTCTCTAAGTTTTGTTCTCACCAAGAAAAGGTGTTATTGTCGGCTGGTTGGCGGAATAATATTACGAGTGTTGGACAAAAGTTTGAGGGTGGTGTGGTTGAGTTCCGTACTTGTTTATGCAAGTATGCTATTGAGGTTGGTTTTTAGTTTACGTATGTTAAAAATGACAAGCTGAGGGTTACGGCAAAATGTGCATATAAGGAATCAAGGGGATGTATGTGGCGTGTATATGCTTCTGTTGAAAAAACAAATGGGTTCTTCTACATAAGGACTTTGAAAAATGAACATACGTGTGGTGTGGCGGTTCGTACAAGTAAACATTCGAGGATGACTTCCAGCTTAGTTTCTGGGCTGATACTTGAAGAGGTAAGTGCAAAACCTTTAACTCGTCCAGTGGATGTTGTGAAAGAAATGAAAGACAAGTATGGGGTCTCAATCAGTTATAACTGTGGTTGGTTGGGTGTTAAAAAAGCAAAATGTAGTACATATGGGAATTCTTGTTTGTCATTTGATCAATTACGGTGGTATTTTGATGAGGCATTGAAGAACAATCCAGGTAGTCGTTTTGAGTTAGATTTTGAAGATAACAAGCGTTTCAAAAGAGTGTTTGTGGCTTTTCATGCATGCATTGCTGGTTTCAAATATTGTCGGTCATTGCTTTTTCTTGATGGAACATTTTTGAAAGGACGATACAAAGGAGTTATGCTTGCTGCAACAGGGAAAGATGTGAATGAAGATAATTGTAAATATATATAATTTTATCTAACTATGTGAATTTTCTATACATATAGGAATTGAGTGAATATGATTTTTCTCTGACACTTTTAATTTTCTCTGGTTTTGGCCACTGTGTGGATTTTCACTAGATTTTGGTCAGTGTGTGAATTTTCTCTGGATGTTGTTATTGTGTGAATTGTATCTGTAGGTGGTCACTAAGTGAATTTTCTCTGGATATTATGATTGTGTGAATTTTCTCTGTAGTTGGTCACTAAGTCAATTTTCTCTGGATGTTGCCAATGTGTGAATTTTCTCTGGAGTTGGGCACCAAGTGAATTTTCTCTGGATGTTGGCAGTGTCAAATTTCTCTAGTTGTTTATTGTTCTAATTTTCTCTACATGTGTATATCTGACATGCTTGTTTCTATTTGTTTTGTAGGTTTTTTCCCTGTAGCTTTTGCTGTTGTTGATGCTGAGAATAAAGACAATTGGTGTTGGTTTCTTGAACATTTATGTGGAGTATTGGGATCAGAAAGGGTGATAAGTTTCGTATCAAATCGACATTGTGGTATTGTGGAGGGAATTGCTAGGTTTTTCCCTAACTGCTTTCATGGATTTTGTCTTGAACATCTAAAGAGAAATTTGAGGGATAAGTTGTTATGTGGAAACACAAATTTGGTTAGGGAGATGATTGTGTCCAAATTTTCAGAATGTGCATATGCGCCAACAAAGGCATCATTTCATTTCAAGTTAAATGAATTAAAAAGTGAGGGATGAGACATTGTGATTGTTTTCTTGAGAAGTTTACCATATGAAAATTGGAGTGATGCATATTTTGCGGGGAAACGTTATGGTGAGATGTATTCAAATGTTGCTGAGTCATTCAATTCATGGATACGAGAAGCTCGGCACTTGCCAATAACAAATTTGGTGGACATGATACAGTTGCAAATTATGAATATGAGGTTTGATAAGAGGCTGCTCTATAATAAATGGAATAAAGTTCTGTGTACTCGTATGGATAGTGTATTGGAGAAGTATTTTTGGATGGAAGGACATGGAATGTGAGTTTGTCATCTGATAATGTCTTTGAAGTGCATTGTTTTCCTTTGGTTATGGTTGATCTTGGGTTGAGAACTTGTTCGTGTCGAAAATGGGAAATAAATGGGTATCCATGTCAATATGCTATTGCTGCAATTTTTAGGAGTGGAAGGAATTTGAATTCATTTGTTGAACCGTTTTTTTATGCTGATATGTATCGTCAAGCGTGCTCGTTTTCGATTGGCCCAGTTCCAACTGTTGAAAAACCTCTGTGTAGCATTGAAGATGCTATGATTTTACCTCCATTGAGCAAGAGACCAGCTGGGAGGTCGAAGAAGAACAGAATTGCTTCTACTGGAGAGTTTAAAAGGGTGATTAAGTGTAATCGGTGTGAGAGTATTGGTCACCATAATAAGAGGACATGCAAGGAACCTTTGTTAAATAGTTGAGGATAATACATTTGATTGATTGAATAATACATTTGATGATTAGTTTGTGTATTTTGTTTTGTGAAATGTGTTTTTTAGACAGTGTATATAATAATATCAATCAAATTCATCTAGAGAAATTTTTGCAATATCAGTTAAAGTGTGCATTGTGTTTGTTTATATATACTATAGGCAGTGGGTTTGTAATACTTGTCAAATTCATCCAGAGAAATTTTCTATGGCAGAGAAAATTCTGTGTAATGTGTTTTGAAGCTTCAAATTCATCCACATAAATTTGACAATGGCAGATAAAAGTACTGTGTGGATTGTGTTTTTTGAATTTGATAATTGTTTTGTACTAACACAGTGCATTATAGATTGCATGATCATATAGGCACCTTCTTTGGCATGATACGAGTTAAATTTCTCTGTGAATTTCTGGTAACTTCATATTAGTCATTTCAAGAAATGTGCACACTAGACAGAGCATACACAAAATTATTGCAGTGAATACAACCAAGAAACAAAATTAAGCTCTTTTGAAATTTGTAATAACCCTCACCACTGATTACTGGTTAACCACTGATTACTGCTAAACTGAGACTGATTATGATAAATAATTGAATCGACTGAAATACTGAACTAGTTTATTGAATGTACTAGTTTAAATGCATTTCTATCTGTTTGACTGTTAAATTATCTATCCATGTTTTATGCTTTAAACTGCAAATTGAAGGCCTTGTCGGCGGCCGAATCCGAATTGGTCGATGTTTTATGATCATTAGAATTTATGTGATTTTATGACATATTTAATTAAAATGTGATTTAGTATGATTAAATTAGGTTAAATAAAGCTAAATTATAAGAGTTAGCCTTATTTACCATCTAGCCATGCTAGTGGGCCACTATGTCAACACACTTGAAGCCTTATTACACTTTGATACAACATTTCCTCAGCCATTTCCATGAGACCAAACCGACCAAGAGAGAATTAGAGAGAAGGAAGTAGAATTTCAACAAATTTAGCTTGGTGACTAGAAGAAATTGAAGGTTGATTGCATAATTGTGCTTCCATTCTTGTAATCAAGGTCTAAGGTAGAAAATCCACCTTCTTAAACTTGTCTTTGAGTTAGTTCTTGCTTGATTCTTGTTATATTGAAGATTGGAGTCAAAATTAGCTTAATGTGTTGAATTATAGCATAAGTCATGCATGCATGTTGCCATTCTTGAGTTTTGAAGACTTTTGTCCATGGAATTCCACATGCATGTTCATATTTTTGCATTGGACCATGAATTCATCTTGTTTATGGAGAAATTGGCTCTTTGGAGCATGAATTGGAAGCTTTGAATTGGTTTAAATTCATGCATGTTATGCTTTACATCATGTTCATGAAATTGGTTTGAAATCATGTTTAATTGAACTAGCTTTGGGCTTTGATTTTACAAATTGAGCTTTGAATCATGTAATACTATGAGTTTACAAGTGTTTTCTAGAAAATTAGCCCAAGAGGATCGAATTTGATGCATGAAAACTTGGTTTTGAGCTTGAGGTTCAAATATGGAATTTCCAGAATTTGGACTCATGCTCGAGCGGGGAAAGTGGCGCTCGAGCGTGAAATTCGTGCTCCCAGCACTTTGCATTGTTTTACATTCCGCTCGAGCGGAAGAATGGACGCTCGAGCGGGAACTTATGTCACACGCTCGAGCGGGTGTCGAGCGCCCATCGAGCGTGATTTTCACACATCCAGTACTTTTGCCATGTTTTGCAGTACGCTCGAGCGTGGGAAGTGACACTTGAGCATGGAACCTTGTCTGCATGTTCGCTCGAGCGGGGAAAGACACGCTTGAGCGGGACCCTGTTTTTCTGAAAATTCTGAAAATGTTTTTAAAGTGCATCTTTGCATCCTCTTTCCATCCTAGGCATTCCTAGGGCATGTTTGAGGCATCTTAAAGAGGATATAGATGTAGAACCACACCGAGTCAATTAGGGATTAAGTCTTTGATTCCCGAATGTGTAACTTAGTGTGTGTTCATCCTGTAACTGCGTAGGGTTGGCATCCGGAAACGCTCTAGCTTATCTGTAGCCCAGAACTCTGTGAGTAACAACTGTGTAAAGATATGTTCAAATATGAATATCTTCTGAATGGTTAAACTGTACTGTTTCTGAATTGATACTGTTAACTGAATGAATGTATGTCCTCTATTCTAAACTATATTGTGACATCCATAGCAACTACCGTTATTGTTACTGCTACTATTACAGAGATCTCTGTTAGTTCCTATCTTGGAACTTCTGTTTACTGTTATGATGGCCATCATTGACTGCTCAGTCTTTCAAGACCTACTGTTTACTGTACTATTCTGCTAATGGATGTACCACATATGTCTGTTATGACTGAATGACTGATATACTGAATCAATTGACTATTTTCAATACTGAAAGGACATCCATTCTTAACCTCTTTACGTATTATGTTATTTACTGGGCTTTAGCTCACTATTTATATATATATGTAGGTGTCCAGGCATTAGACTGGAGCTAGGAGTGTGGGTTAGACTCCCTTTTGTCAAAGCCAACCACTGTGCCTCACTGTGAGGTTCCGAGCCCGTTCAAGCTACGGCTTTAGGGTGTTTTAGTTTCCCCCATCTGTCTCTGTATCTGTTTTGTAATACTGCATCGACTGATAGCACTGTACTGTACTGTCTTAATAGGGATTAAGTCCCTGACCTGGATAATTGTAAATACTGTACATACTGTTTTGGTACTGATAGTATATATGTTATGAAAAGTCTTTTTGCATACAGACTGTCACAGCTCATTGGACATTGTTTAATTACTGTTTTGGCTTCCGCCATGCCCCTATACTCTGTAATACTGTCTTACTGTTTAGCAGGCCTCCGGTAATCACGGATTACTGGCCGGTTACGGTGCTAAACCCATAGGGGCGGGTTTGGATCGTGACAAAATTTCTCTGAGTTGAGAATTTCTCTGGACCAGGGAAGAATTTATCTAGAATGACTTCAACTCAGAAATTTTTCTCAAAGCCATAGAAATTTTCCTCACCAACCCAGAGAAATTCACAACTCAGAGATTCCATTTTGTGTCACCATTCGAATCCATCAATTTCATTCGGAAAAATTTTCCACTATCAGAGAAAATTATCTGGGCATTGTGTTTTGAAATTTCAAATTCATCTAGTGAAATTTTCCAGTAGCAGATAAAATTACTGTGCGCTTTGTGTTTTGTTGAGTTTGATGATTGTTTTGTACCAACACAAAACATTACAGATTACATGATCATATAGGCATCCCCTTGGGACGATACAAGTTAAATTTTTTTGTGAATTTGTGGTAATATCATACCAGAGAAATTTCTGCAGACAATTTTCTCTGTGTGGATTGTGTTGACAATCACAATAAAAAAAATATATATATTTAACCATCGATAGGTATAAAATTTACATTAGTCGAAATTAAAAAAAAAATGAAATTTACGTTAGTCAAGAAAGGATGTATATGGATAAGTCAAGCATCATTATTCCTTCAATGTGCCAACAAAAAACTGAATGGTTAATACTGTATGGATATATACATATATGTGAGACAATTTTCTCTGTCTGGCTATATACATTGTCTTCCTTTCACTAGTTTCACTATTACATGTTTGGTTCTTCTGGAGGTATTGCAATTGGTTCAGTCCATGATCGGCCAACTTCGGTCACAAATCTCTTTATGAGTTCTGCCCTCATCAACCTGATCTCTTGTGTGGACAATTTGGAGCTGATAGGTTCATGCTTGCTATATTGTTTCATTATATAGCAGACAAAGAGGCCACAATCCAGACTGCATACAAATTATAGGTATGGTTAGTTTTAAGAAACATGCAAATCAGAGTATCTTATTTATAGATGTATGAAACTTACGAATCACTTTTTTGTTGTGGAGCATTGTTGACATACTCAAAGTCGTAACTTGTGTTTGTGAGTTTATCAATTTGGAAGAGGGTTGTGATTGAGCATCTCTTTCAAGGCAAGCTTTCAAAAAATTCTCCACATATTCTTGCTGCAAAAAAAATAATTTTTAAATAACAGAGAAATTTACAGACAAATCAATGAGATTGTATGAAAATTATCATCACATAAGGATTATGATGGATCAGAGAAATTTGCACTCATTACCAATTGTTTTGCATCTTTGACATATTTGTCTTTTGTATCATCCCTCCTTGGCCTCAGTGAGTTGTAGAACTTCCATAAATTGTCTTGTTTGTCGAGGACAGGCAAGGTCCAGTGATTTCCAGCTGTGGACTTCTCGTTACCTCCAGTATTTATTGGGAAAAGATAAATAAGGACACTCGAAAAGATTGATTTTTTGTCATCTTGATGAAATTCTGTGTTTAGAGAAAATCCAAAAATGGTTTTGTTCAGAGAAAATCCAAGAAGTATCTTAAGAAGAGAAAGTAGTAAGTAAATTACAGAGAAAATCAAATAAAATAGTAGTAACATACTAAGCTCATGGATGTGAAAAAAAATGAGGTTGGTTGTTGTCTTTCTCTCATTTGGTCAGCCAAAAGTATCTCTCCATAGCCATCAATGACCTGAAAAATATGATTTGTAATTGTAATATTGGTTTATAAAGGCTGATGGAACATTGCAGAGAAATTTTAATGAAAGGGAAAGACTTACATTGTTGGCAATTTCTTTTTGCTTTATTAGGTTACCAATGTCTTCGAAGGTAATGAGGTTCAACTCACTTGTCCAAATTAAAGCCCTACAAGATGACAAAGAAGGGATTTAATTGTTGTTAATGCAATATAAGTTTGTAATTTGTTGTTTGTTATCTTCTATTTTGTTTGTTGTACTTACTCAAGTTCAGACACGTTTGATATGTGCTGCAACATATCTTTTACGTGATCTTTTATCAATCTTGAAACCGGAAGAGTTTGTGGAAAGACCCAAGATTTTCTAATGTTTATAGGTTGAGGCAAGATGTACGCATCAACATCAAGCACTTCTTTGTCCTTCGTACTTTGCTCAGCTTGCTTTGCAGCTTGTTTTGAAGCTCTAGTCACTTTCGCAACTTTGGGATATTGAAATTCTGGATCGTGCTGCTTTTCCTTCCTTTCTTTTGCCTTTAAATTTTTGATCATTGACGTCGGATCTTTTTTGACTGTAGACAGTGAAAATATTAGTAAAAGTGAAATTTCTCTGAAGTAACAGATGATATTTCAATATGTAAATTTATGTGATTCAATATTTTCCAGTTACCATAGACTTTCGTCTTTTGTTTCGGTTGTTCTTTGTGTGCCATTTCTTCTTGTTGGGTTGTTGGTTATTGTTCAACTTGGATTCCAACTACACACAGTGAAAATCAAACAAGCCCCAAAAATAGAATAAGAAAATAGACAGAGAAAATGAAATGAGCAGTAGAAATCAATAGAAATAAGCGGTAAAAACTAATGTGTTTAGAGAAATATAACTTCCAGAGAAAATTACCAATGACAGAAAATTATAATAAATAGAAATTTCTCTGAGTTGTGCTGACACAAGGACATAACTTTTTGTGGCTCAAGATTTTCATTGACCTTGTGGTTGAAGTTGTGTTGGTGTTCTGTATGGTTGTGTTGCTAGTTGGACTGACAGTTCTTGAACTTGTTCATGCAATTTAGCATTTTCTGTTTCAAGCTCCGAATTTGAATTCCTCAACTGTTGAATTGTTTTCATATTGTCTTCTTTTTCAACCTCCAACATCCTTAGTTTCATTTGGATTGTGCTTTCTTTTTCTTGAAGTTCTAAGTTAAGTGATGTCAGGGTTCTTATTGAAACATCCTTTTCAGCAAGTAATTCCATCCAATTTCTGTCTTCTTCTTGTTTAGATTGAGAAAGTGCCTTCAGTCTTTGACGTAGATTAGCAATTTGGGCATCCTTTGATTCCTCAAATTCTTGAGGCTGATGCATTGTTGAGCCAGAAATGCTATCATGTTGTTGGTCCACTGTCTCATTACGTTCTTCTTCATCACTTTCCTCATTTTCTTCTTACTGTTCATCTTCTTCTTCATCTTCTTGTTGATCTTTTTCTTTAATGTCTTCTTCTTTCTGTTCATTCTGTTCTTTGTCTTCTGCCTCTATTTCTTCACTTTCTTCTCTGGCTTCTTCTTCTCCACTGCTTTCACTTTCTTCTCTGGCTTCTTCTTCTCCACTGTTTGCTTGAGCTTCTTGTCCATTGCTGGCTTCGTATTCTTCTATGTTGCCTTCTGCTTCTTCATTGAATTTGACAACTGCTTGACCTTCAGATGAATCTTGTAATGTCTCCTTGAATTTGACAATTGCTTTTTTTGATTCTTTCTTTGTCTTTTTACCAAGACAGAACTCCTCTGATGGGTTTTCGACTAGCTGCTTGTTATCTATCTGTAACAGGAGGCTCTTTTATTAGAGAAATGTTACAAAATTCACTGAGAGAAAAAATTCAAATAAGGAAAATAAAATTAATCTAAATGAAACTAATGGGAAACAAACTTCAGAGGAAATTGTATGGGCCAGAGAAAATTACAGACAAGGAGTTAATTTTATGAGGCATAGAAAATTATGAAATGAGCAACATAATTTAGATATCAGAGAAAATCAATCAAGGCATATAAGTTAATGTTTGACTATAATTGTGTCAGAGAAATTTGGATTCCAGAGAAAATTCATTAGAAGGGCAGAAATAAACAGTGTTTATCAACGATGCAAGGCAAATAAGTTATGGGCCAGAGAAAATTACACACAAGGAGAAACAATTTTATGGGTCAGAGAAAATTATGAAACAACCAACATAATTCATATATTAGAGAAAAGCAATCAGGGCATATAAGTTAATGTGTTACAATTGTGGTCAGAGAAATTTGGATTGCAGAGAAAATTGATGACAATGCAGAAATAAACCAGTTGGTACCAAAGAAGAAAACATAAATTGATAGTTCAGAGAAAATTGATCTTAATCAATCAATGCATAAGGAGGGAAACAAAGCAGTGGTCAGAGAAATTTTGGAATTTCATTGAGATTTCAGGAGCAATGGGAATCTAACCTGTCGAGGTGCAAGAGAGTGGATTGGTGTCTTCTGCAGCTGTTTCGTCAAGGTTTGCAGGTTCCACTTCACACATATTGGGAAGTCAGTTGTGTTACTGTGTTCCAAGTCAATGATAGTTGCATGTTCACATAGCCAATACTGTGATGAAAATTAAAGTAAATAAAATTTTCTAAATGCACAAATTTGTAAGTATGATAACTGCAAATTTGAATGGATATTATACTTACCAGCAATGTAATGACACACCCGTAACTTTTTCTGGAGTTTTGTGCAATGCCATGATAGAATCAATCAATGTTGATGTGATTGCTTTTGGCCAATCATACTGTTTCATTGATTTAAGAGGTTTCATATACTATATAAAAACCCACCCTATTGAATTTCCACTTGTTGCAAAAAACAGGGTGAGACACAAATACAATGTAACAATGATTGCTACATCTTTGAAGTCTGTTGGTTGCTTGCCTTTCATTGCTTTGACCAAGGCGTTTTTAAGAACAGGACCAGTGAGCCTTGTGTCCTTTTGGAATTTTCTCCTTAGGAATGCAGATTTTGGCTTTTTAGAGTATCTTAATGACATGGCTCCTTTACCTCCTTCCAAACCAAAAATCAAGGTCATGTCATTTGTTGTGAAGGTCAGGTTCTTCTTACCAACTGTGAATGATTTTGTTTTTTCATTGTAACATTTGATTATGGCAACTACATCATCATCGGATTTCCTAGTTTTCTTTGGGTCCATCTTTCCACTGGTTAGAGCTTGGATCAAATACCAAAATTGGGTCTTTTGAAGCTCTACAAGTTGTTTTGAATTGAATTTAAGTGTTTGAAAAAATGAGACAACAAATGAATGGTTGGATCGGAATTGAATGGTGTAGTGAGCTCTCTTTCTGTGGAGTTTAACAGGTTTTTTCCCCCTTGAGCTTGAGTCTTTTGAAGTTGGGGTACTCATCTGGATGCTAGTTGCTTCATCACCTTGGACTTGTGTGTTTTGTCGAGGAGTTTGTGGTGTTTTGCTGCTGGTTTTTTATCTTAGATCATAAGAAGACTGAGAGAGTTGTTCTGTCTTGGTTGGTGTTTCCAGTGTTTTGTTGCTGGTTTTTTATCTTAGCCCATAAGAAGACTAAGAGAGTTTCTGTTTTTTGCTTGGTGTTTTCGGTGTTTCGTTGCTTTTACGTTTTGCCATTTCTAGACAATGATTAAAACATAAAGATGTTAACATTAAATCCCAGAGAAATTTGAACATGCCAGAGAAAATTGAACATGTCAGAGAAATTACAGATAAGGGAGAAAATTGCAGGTAAGAGAAAATTAGAAATGTGAGAGAAAATTACAGATGAGGGAAAATTACAGAAAATTAGACATGCCAGAGAAAATTGGACATTAAAAATGAAATGTCAGAGAAAATCAACAAAGCATCATAAACATGGGAGAGAAATTTTTAATTATTGTTAAAATTACATATAGAAGTTAACATACCAGAGAAAATGAATGGCAGAGAAAAGTAAACATGGTAAGCCAAAGAAAATTTTCATTTCACAATTAGCAATATAAAATAAACAAAGTAATGTAAACATGCCACTGAAAATTACACCAAATTGAAACCAAGAATTGAACAAAATAAATATACCAGAGAAAAATACACATTCTTGAGGAAATTTTCATTCCAGAGAAAATTTCAATTCATAATATTAAAATGCCAGAGAAATTTACATACACAACCAGAGAAAATTAACCATGATAGAGACACACAAGGGAGGAAAGTGGTGTGTTGTGGTCAGAGAAAATTATAAACGCCAGAGAAACTTAGACAGATGCAAGAGAGTAATAGACATTCCAGAGAAAGATAGACATTCCAATTAAAAATACATATTACAGAGAAATTTACAGAGTAGGAAAATTTATAGACAAAATTACAGAAACATGTTCAAGAATAAGATAAAAACATAGAAAATTGTTTTTTTCAAAATAAAGATGCCAGAGAAAATTGAAAGAAGAAACATACATCAAGCAAAAATCAGAGAAATTCAAATGCCAGAGAAATTTACAGATAAAATCACACAAACATGTTCAAGAATAAGTTCAAAACGCACATAAATAACTGTTTCTAAATTCAGGTAGCTTTTTATTACAAAATTGAAATCCTAATTTATGGAAGGTTAATATAAAATGCTATTAACTTTGTTTCCAGAGAAAATCTAGTTGTATTGTAGAAAAACTTACCAGAGTTAGAATGAAACTTGAATGACGAGCTGATATAGCCTGAGATGACGATGAGCAGTGAAAACGAAGCTCTAACGAAGGTCAGAGAAATTTGTGAGGAAGGAATGGGAATGATTTTTGCAGAAGAGAACGAAGCTCTAATGTCGATGGTGAAGATGATGTTAAAACCCTAATTCTGCTGTTCTGCTGTTCGTGAAGATGCTGGATGGTTGGAATGGAACTGAGACGTCGGAACGAGTTTCGTTTCTGTGTTGATTTCGGCAAGGGTATTTTGGTCCACAAAAATAATTAAAAACGCGCGCCAAGTTGTCCAGGGACCTGATGCATCACTATTTTTTTGAGTGTCCTTTATCCTCTAAATTAGTATTATTAGGGAGCTGAAAAAAAATTCCCCTTAAATTTTTTATCAAATGTGTGAAATCTTATAAGACTTACATGATGTGAGTCATACACTCATATAAAATATTTAATAAAACTTTTAAGATACTTAGGGTGTGTTTGGTAACGTTTACGTTTTCAGTTTATATTTATAGCAATTTTATAAATTGGTTTTTGTTTATTTTTAGAAAAACATACACTACAAACGCGTTTGGTAATTGACAAAATGTTAAAAAAAATTTAAAAATATAAAAAAGAGTGAGAAATGGCAAGTGGTGGCAAGTGGCGGCGGAAGACGGCAGTGGAAAGTGGTGACGGTAGGTGATGGGTAGCTGGTGGTGGTGGGTGACGGTGGCGGGTGGTGGGTGGTGGTGGCAGGTGGGTGGTAGATGGTGAGTGGTGGTGGGTAGTGGCGAGTGGGTGGTGGTGGCGGGTAGGTGGCGGGTGGTGGTGGTGGGTGGGTGGGTGGGTGACGGTGGCGAGTGATGGGTGGTAATGAGTGGGTGGTGGTGGCAGGTGGGTAGCAGGTGGGTGGTGGGTGATGGTAGCGAGTGGGTGGCAGGTAGTTGGTGGTGGCAGGTGGTGGATGGTGGTGGCAGGTGGGTGGTGGGTGGTGAGTTGTGGTGGCAAGTAGGTCGCGGGTGGTGGTAGCGGGCGGTGGATGGTAGTAGCGGGTGGTGGGTGGACGGCAGGTGGGTGGTGGTGGCGAGTGGGTGGTTGCTGGTGGGTGGCTAGTGGGTGGTGGTGGCAGGTGGTGGTAGGTGGATGGTGAGTGGTGGTGGCAGGTGGTAGTGGGGGGTGGGTGGTGGTGGCGGAAGACGGTGGTGAAAAATGGTGGCTGGTGGTGGCTAGTGCTGGGTGATAAAAAAAAAAATTGAAAACTCAAAACGAAAACACTTTTTTTGTGTTTTCATTTTTTGGCTAAATTTATAAATTGAGACCACTAATTTATAAATCAAAAATTTTACCAAATCAATTTTTATTTAAAATTTTTAAATTTTTATAAATATAAATAAAAAATTAAAAATGTAAGTGTTGTCAAACGGCACTTTAACATTGTGTTTTAAATTAACATGTAAACTTGAGAAAAGTCCAAGACTTAGGTGCTCGGTATTGAAAAGATTCGTTTGACTAATGTGTTTTAAATTAACATGTAAACTTGAGAAAAGTCCAAGACTTAGGTGCTCCGGTATTGAAAAGATTCGTTTGACTAATTAATTTTATTGGGTCGGGTTTAACTTATCCCTTTTATGCTGCTCCTACTTTTCTGGCAAATTGGCAACTGATTGGTAACCATTCCATTCTCCACTAATTAATTAATTATTATTATTTATTTATTTGAGAATACTTTTTAATATTTTATTTTCTAATTCTAATTTCATTACAGGACCCAGCTACTACCGTTGATGGTTTTTGTCAAAGTTGAGAGGTCATTTTGTTCTTATTCTTATTTATTTCTAATTCTTTCTACTTGTAAATTTTTAAAAAAATTCAGTCGATGTGGGAAGTTATTGGGAGACTTACAAGTCGCTCTCACAAATTTATGTACTTATATTATTATTATTTTTAATTTATTAATATTTTAAAAGAAAATAATTGTATAGTGAGTGTAGCAAATATATATATATATATAAATATGAAAAAAGTTTATACATTTTAATAATTGAAACACTATTATACTTTTTCATGGTTTTGTAGTTTTTTTTTTTTTGGAACCCACTGTGCAGTTATTTCCCTATATTCTAAAAGTATTGAGACAAAATAAATATTTTAAAATTTATTGGTGCATTAAAAAAAATATATATACTTTATAAATAATTAAGTTCATCACATAAAACTAACTCGTAATTTATCCAAAATTTATTTCCTCGTCTTGGAAAATTGATGTGGTGCTATAAATTATTCATTATTGGTCTTTTTTATTTATTTATTTTATTTTATTACTATTTACCTATTTTTAAAAAATAAAAAAAATAGACAAAGTAATCAAACAAAACAGTAAGCATAAGGCCCATAGAGCATGGTTATCAGAATCTCGATCCGTATAGTACGATTTTAAGATCTTAAGATTCAAGTTGGGCTAAATGATTCGGATCACAGTAAAATTTTAAATTTGATATGATCTTAAAGTGACTACAATCCTAGTCATAAAATCATGTAGAATCACACCTACGATCCCAATTCTATTACGACCCCGAACCTATTATTTATTTATTTCTTATATATGTATGTATATATAAGAATTTTTACTATAAACTCATTCTTCAAATATCAATTCTAATTTATGTTAATATAAAAGATGCATTAAATCAAAATTATCATTTTTTTAATGATTTTAAAATTATTTGAGATACATTATCATTTTGGGTAAATTTTTGTTTTATTTTATATTTAAAAGTAAAATCTTTTAATTCTCGATCTGATTCACAAATCTCTCACAACAATTCTATCTAAGATTCCGATTTTAATAACATTAGCATAGAATAATAACAAATGGTTCATTGAATTTTTGCAACTTTATTAATTAATTTATATTTATTATATTCTAAAGTAATAATATTTTATGTTGTGTTTTTCAAAATTCAGGAACAAGGAGCATGTGCCAAACACACGCCTCGTTAAATTTGAGCTTTTCACGTCATGAAATGAAAGGATTCTCCTAATAGCGAGTTTTGTCATCTCACTCTGCATAAAATTAACCAATACCCATCATATGCATATAATATTACAACAATGCTAGTTGTACACAACAAGAACAAAAAGAATATATTGTATGGTCGAGATGTATTCCACATCACTCACACCGAATATGGATTTCAGCTGCACAATATGTTTTTTCACTTATTTTGTATTTTAATTTTGTACACTTGTCCTTGTTTGGTAAAATATTTTGAGGCTAAAAGAATATAAAAAGACAAAATAGATTATAAATTAATAAAACAAAATGTCACATTCAAATCATAATTATTATATTTTTTTTCTTATAAAAGTTAAAAAAACTCAAAAATAAAACCAAACGAGATTAAAAAAGACCCAACATAAAAAAATTGACTACAATAGCCAATGTAAAACGAAACCTTAGTATTATTTGTACAATTTGATGTAGATCAAATTTACATGGTCTTGACCTGATTCATTGATTTTGCAACCAAAGAGGTGAATTTTTAGTAACATTAGTGTGATTTCATCTAAAGATCCTTCGATGATCCAATCAATACTTTTTTTTTTTTAATGAAATATAATACAATCAAAATAAAATAAAAGTAGAGACATTGAGAGGAAGAGATTTAAAATTATTGAATATTGCTTTATCTTGTGTTTGTCTTACTTTAATCTTTTATAGAGAAACTCTAATATAGATTAGTTAGCAATAGGGGGACGCACAACTAAACCAAACTCCAAGGCTCTTCTAAGAGCATCTTCAATAGCGGTGCTAAAATTATTTATTAAAGTGTGTTATATGACAAAAAATATAAAAAGTGAGACTTATTTGTGTGTATGAAGTGTTTGTTAATTTAGAGAATGGGTGTGTGCTCCAATGGTATAGTTAACGTATATGCTAAGTGATATTTATATATGTATATAAATATATTGACTGAATATAAAAAATAAAATAAAAGGAAATTCGTGAATTTTTTACTAATTGAATAGATGGTTGTGAGAGGAAAAATAATTGATTTATATGTAATGTACGGGAAAGAAATAAACCTTATCGTATAATCCTGTTGATCAAGTCTGCGCTCTTCCGTACGACGACGTTCTACTACCTGAAAATACAAACGTGAGCTAGCCGGCGGGTGTGTGCCGGAAACCTCTCCGATGCCTAAGTTAGCAAACTAGACAAATAGACAAAAGCTCTGTGTATTCGGGAATCAAAGTTGCGTTACCTCCCCATAGGTGATGTTTTATGGGCTTTTATAGGTTCCGTGTGGCACAATCCAAGTAGGACTCTTACTCCTCCATGTAGAGTCCTCCTAGGATTCATACTCCTGAAGGATAATATCCTTCAACACCCCCCTCACTGCTTAAACCAAGTGAGATGGTTTTACCATGGCCGGACTACCATACGACCAAAATAACATTGTCTTGCTAGACTAACTGGAGTGACCGATCTAACTGTTAGTTCGGCTCTTTCTCGCTTTTCTCCTACCTCGGCTTCATATGCAAAGACCGAGCTATCCATAGAAGAGTTTAAGCCGAACTAACCAAAAACCAAGTCCTGAAGAGGGCTTAGTATACTTCGGTTCCCTATGCCATGACCGAACTAACTGTAGCGACCGAACTAACCATACTGTGACAATCGGTACAAGTTTTTAGTATGGTGACCAAGCTAACCTCTTTGGAACCGGAGTAACTTTATGGCATTTTTACTCCACCCTTCGCATTGAGGCCCACAACGGCCCAACTCGGCCCAATTTACATATAAATTCCCCTTTCATGTAACATGTAACATTTTATTTTATTAACTATTTTAATTTTTTATTACATATTCTAATCTCAACCCTTGTTCCCAGGCAAGGTCTAAGTCATGTATTCCACTCAAATTTCAAATCTAAAACATAAGCTACTCAAATTCAATTTGATTATCCTTTAAAATTAACTTAGAAAATAAACAAATCAATATCTATCTTAAAACTCTTAATTTTTAGAACCAAATTTAAACAAGGGCTAGGCTTGTTTCCAATCCACAAAGTGGATTGGATGGTGTTGTTGAGTTCGTGGGGCCTACCACGGATTCTATTTTAATAATTTGAACTGTTTAATGTGTAGAGTTTATCAAGTACTTTATCACAATAAAAAATCATGTTGATTAGATATCGATAGCTGCTTGATTGGATCAGATTTTTGTCAACAATTTAATTTAAAAATTATTTATCATTGACAGAAATCTCATCCAATCAAGTAGCTATCGATATCTAATCAACGTGATTTTTTACAAGAATAAAGTACTTGATGAGTTTTACACATTAAACAGTTCGGAGTATCGAAATAGGGTCCGTGGGATGGTGGGCCTCCACTAGCCCAACATCACATTCCAGTCTGATTTCGAACTAGAAAGAAGCTTGACCCTTTAAATAATCATAACTCAGATCTATGCAACTTGATTACAACTCTACCGATAATTTTATTCAAAATGTAAATTTTTTTTTTAGCCATACAATAAGATGTTATGAGTTGGTAATATTACAACGACTTGATTCATACATACATGTATATTTGAATACATACTTCAATCTCATTTTTAAAAGAAAAAAAAAGGGGTTAATTACACTAATAGTCCCTATAGTTTGGGACTTATGTCACTTTGGTCCCTGACTTTTCAATTGTGACACATTTGACCCTGAATTTTGAATCTTGTTCAAAATAAGGACAATTGAAAATATTATTAGATTTTTCAAGGGTAAAATCGTCAATTTGATAAAATATAAACTAATTTGACAAAAATAAATGTCAAAAAAATATTTTAAATATTTTAAAAATTATTTTTATCCACCAATGATAAAATTATGTAAAATTAATAAAACTTACATGATTAATTTTTTAAAATTAATTTTACATGATCATCATCCAAACATATAATAAAAATTAATTTGGTAAAAAAAATAAATAAATGTCTAAAAGATTTATCAATTTTACATAATTTTATTTTTAGTAGGTAGAAATAATTTTTTAAAATTCAAAAATATTTTTTTGATATTTATTTTTGTCAAATTAGTTTATATTTTATCAAATTGACAATTTTGCCCTTGAAAAATCTAATTATATATTCAATTGTTCTTATTTGGAACAAGATTCAAAATTCAGGGTCAAATGTGTCACAATTGAAAAGTCAGGGACCAAAGTGACATAAGCCTCAAACTATAGGGACTATTTGTGTAATTTACCCGAAAAAAATTTTAAAATCTTCATTTGATTATGAATTAGCAGTACTAGAGATCCATACTTTGAGATTCATAAATGCACCCACAATCATGTGATAATGGAGTTGGGCTTTATATCATTAAATGCGTAATAAATCAAAAATTGACATATATGATACTGTATCATTATAGATACTATTGGGAGAGTTTTGTATGAGTCTTAAAACATTTTTCTACTTAATGCTTGGTGACTAGGAACAAAAAAAAGGGAAATCTACACTTCAGAGGCTTTTCAAAATATATTTTCTTACTCATGAAATTTTTTGCAGTTGTTTGAGGTGTCCTAAATAAATGTACTTTTTGTCTTTTTGGATTAAAAATTATTTGGTTTATTTTTGGGAGAGTAGTTTTTGAAAATTATTTTGGGGAGAGAATTTAGAAACTTTTTTGGTTTGTTTGGTTGTGTGTTTTGAAAGTAGTTTTGGAGTTTGGGAGTTTGTAATGATTTGATGTTTTGTTATAATTGAATAGATGTGTGTGAGAGAAAAAGTGATTGAGAAGGAGAGAGGAGAGAGAAAAAGTGATTGATTGATAGATAAGAGAGAGATAGTGATTTTGAAAATTGTTTTGGAAAATTTACAAACCAAACAAATTTTCTAAATTTTTTTTCCCAAAATCACTCTAGAAATTCAAACCAAACATGTTTGAGTTAACTTTTTGACTTTTTATGAAAAAATGTGTATTAAAAAATTATATAAATAAGTATGTAAGAAAAGATTAGGATTGGGAGTTGTGTAGCAGTACTTTTTGGGAGTGGAATTGATGCTAAGTAATGACTGGCTACTAAATGGGCATTGCACTGGACGGTTTTGTTCGGCCCGTAGGGGCCATCATGGGTCCTATTTTGATAATCTGAACCGTTCAATGTAGAACTCGTCTAGTACTATATGTCTATAAAAAATCACTTTGATCGGATATCGATAGCTATCTGATCAAATTTGTTTTTTTCAATCGTTAATTATAACACTATCCACTTTTTTTTTAAACAAAATTAATTTGATCATGTACTTATCGATATCCAAACAATGTGATTTTTAACAGACATATAGTACTCGACGAGTTCTACACATTAAACGGTTCAGATGATCAAAATGGGACTCGTGATGGACCCCACGAGCCGAACAACAGTGTGTAAAAATTGCATCCAAACTGTGCAATTTTCACACACAAACGCATAAATAGAGCTGAACATGTCAGATTCTGAGTTGTAATTTTGTGTAGAAAAATAAATTTTTATTATTTTTTTAGTAAATAGTGATAACTTTTTAACTTTTTGAGTAACTTTTTGGCTTTTTGAGGACATGCCAAACTTGGCCTTAGCCTCCGTTTGAGAAGTGTGTTACTTTTTGACTTTTTGACTTTTTTAGTTATTTTAACCTGGATTAAAAAGCTTGATTTGGGAAGAACATTTTGGCTTTTTAACTTTTTTGGCTTTTTTTATAAGAGAAGAATGTAATGCTTATAGGTTAAATATGATATTTTATTTTTTGTGACTAAAATAACTTATTTTGTATTTTATAGCTAAAATAGCCACTTTAACCCTTCCCAAACAATGCCTTAGATCTCTTTTGAAAAGACAAAAAACAAAAAAATTTCAGTTTATTAACTTATTTATAGAGTATATCACCACTCTATTTTTTTAAAAAATATTTTTTTTGAAGTAAAAAAAAAAAAAAACCTATTTTCCAAAATAGATCTTAATGTTTTAATGTTTAAAAAGTATACCATTAATATGTAATTATTTTTTTAAAATTGGATTGATTTGATATTTTTTTTTTTAAAAAAAAACAAATTTTTTTTCTTAAAAAAGTTTAAAAAATTATTAAATTATTTGTCACCACTTAAAAAATTAAATGTCACATTACATTTTTACTTACAAAGTAATTTTTTTAATAATTTCTCAAATATATTAATTTTTTTAATTCCTAAACAAATTAAAAAATAATTAAAACAAAAAAAAATCCACCCACTAATTGAAGAAAGACATTTGTGAACATAACATTTCAATTTTCTCAAGACAGTCATAAAATAAAATAAATTCTCATTAGAAATTTCTTTCAAGATGAGTAACATAAAACACAATAGGTTCGTTTGGTTTGTGTTTCTGAAAAAAATTTTGGAAATTTTCTCTACAAATAAGTTTTCAAAAGTAATCAAACCAAACAAATTTTTCCAAAAAAATTTCCCAAAACACACAAACCAAACAAGTTTTCCAAACAAATCTCTCTCACACACACATCAAATCAATCACTTTTTCCAAAACTCTCTCTCAAAACAATTTTTCAAAACAAATTTCCAAAAAAACCAAACCAAACATGTTTTCGTACTTTTTATCTCTAAAACACATTTCTCAAACACAAACCAAACATACCTAATAAATCTTTATAATTAATCTCAATATACTACTTGTTTAGTTATCGTCATTATCATCATGATCACCATCAATGGCCACAAACTTAAAAATCCTTGAAAAGCTTGCGGACCTGTTCAAGTGTCACAAACAGCACCACAGTGAAAGGCCCTTGCCTTGATATTGTAGGAATAAAGCCCTTGTAGAGGGACATGGGTCCTTCAGCCCTAATTGTTTTTAGGGCACAATCAAGTGCTCCATTGTAAGGTGGAGCCGATCCGGGCTCCACCTTCATGTTCATCACCCTGGTCTTGACCACATCCACAGGGTTCGATGCCACAGCGGCCACGAACCCTGCAGCGAAGCTTGCCGTGACATGAGTCCCAAGCCCATCCTTCATCAGACCCTTTTCTAGCATTGTTTCTTTGACCTGATCGTATGATGCGAGCTGTGATGCGGTCACGATCATTGCGCGGTTCACCGTAAGGGAAGACCCGCGCCACAGGCTAGTAACGCCCTCCTGTCTCGCCATTCGAGTTATTGCGTCGACTACGCTTTTGTAGTTGCGCCGCTCGGAAGCCGGGAGCCGACCGTCGGCTTGCATGCGTACCATCGCCACGTCGGCTGGGTTCCCCAACAGCCGCGCCGATTCCGCCGGCTAACAACCCGGCTGCTATCTTGCGCCCCGATGGGAAGGGTTCCGGAGTTCGGGTCGGTCCATTTCTGCTTGAAGACTTCGTAGAGACCCATTCGGGTGGTGGAATAGAGAGTCTGGCGGAGGATGGTGGCGGAGACGCCGGAGTACAAGGCGGCGACGCCTTCTGTCTGGAAGATCTTCACCCCAACCGAGATGAGACCCGCCTTAGGCGCCGGCGGCTGTACCGGAATGTGGAGGCTGCTAGGGGCGGAGACGGCGGTGGAGCTGAAAGCGAAAGCAGGGCGAAGAGAGTGAATGTGGTGGTTGGGGTTTGGGACATGGTTCTCGCCCTGTAGCTGCATGCGAACCTTGATCAAATCAAGAGGGTGAGTTGAACAACCAGCAACGATCGAAGCAATACCTCCCTCAACAAAGCCTTTCAAACCCATTTCAGATTTTGTCAAAAAGAATTCAAAAAAAATGTGGCTTTTAAGCTATTCTTTCGATTGAGGAAAAACTGGTGGGTTAAAAAGAATAGGAGAGAGATTTAAGACCAGTAGGAGTTGGGGTTCATCTCACTGGAGACCAGGAGATGAGAGTGGAGGCCGAAGGCTATAGAAGAAGAGTGAGGAACTAAAGGCCTGTGAGACATATGCTAGTGAGATCTGATTTTTGAAAAAGATGATTGTAGTGTTGTGGAGAGAGTCTTCGATGGAAGAGAAAATTTATAGGAGTAGGAAAAGAGAGGAAAGTGGAAAGAAAATAGATGCGTGGTGGGTTGGCGTTCGGTCTCCAGAAGGTAAGACGCGGAAAGGAAATGAAAGGTCCGTGGGGATGTGGGACCCACAAAACAAACTCGACTGGACCGGTTCTATTTAAAATGTTGGGATTAGGAAGATTCGTAGGCTTGACTTGGACGCTAATTTTGTCGGGTTAGGGAATTGGGTTGGGTCTGTACAGTTTCTTTTTTTTTTTTTATAATAAAAAAATGTTAAAGATTTTAAAATTTTTATTAAGAATTTTATTAAAGGTCTTATGGGTGTGAGATTTTATGGGATCTGTATTATGTGGGCCTCACACCTATAGTGTCTAATAAATTTTTATTCCTTTTGTCTTAAAATATTAGTCTATTATTTTACATTTTATTGTCCAAAAATATTAGTCTATATTTAAAAATTAAGGACAAAAATAATATGAATTCCATATTTTGCCATTCTTTGAAATTTATTAACATAAAAAGTATAATTATAACAATTGATATTTTTAAAAAAATATACTATTAAAACGTAATTTTAAAAAATCAATTTTTTTAAAGTGTAATAATTATACTATTAAAAAATTAAATTTCTCAAAAAAAATTATTATTTTAAAACAAAAAGGGTAATAGAATTTTTAAAATGTATAACATTATCCTTTTTATATGTTTATTTGAACATACTCTTTTTATATGTTGCTCCAACTTTTTTGGCATTTGGCAATTGATTGGTTCGCATTCCCTGTATTGATTGGTTCGCATTCCATGTTACTAATTATTATTGTTTATTTATTTTTGGAATACTTTTTAATATTTTATTTTTTAATTTGATTTGCTGGACCCAGCCACACCATGGATGGTTTTGATTTTGGACGCTTTGATTTGTAATTTGGACTTTGTTCTCATGTGTGCGGTTTAGGAAAAATTGGGTTGGTTTGGGGTGTCTTAAAAAAATATATTTTCTGTCTTTTTACGAAAAGATGTGCAGAAAAGTAGAGAGGTGATGTGATGGAAAAAATATAAAAAGATAAAAAGATGGATTATATAGCATAGGTCAAACCAACCCTAAATTCGCAATTGTCTACAGTGTGGGTTGTAATTTATACAGATAAAATTTGTTGATATATGGACGGTTTGTGGATTGAACTTTAAAAAAAAAAAAATTATTTTTAGACTTTTTTTTTCCCTTTTTATAAATATTTATTTTGAGCCATTTTTCTTTCATTTTCTAAAATGCTTAATATTAATAATTAATAAATTAAAACTTATAAAATTAAAAACATAACAAAATCAATTCCTAACACAAGCAAATCATTCAAATTCTAAACTTTTAAATAAAATCATAAACTAACATAAGCACATCTTATAAAATCCTAAACTAAATAATCAAAAATCATTCACTATTCAATAGTACAATTAAAGAAAAATCATTCAAAATCCTAAACTTACCTAAAAGTAATTCTTCATTAACTTTTACATTCATCCAAAATGCAATAATAAAATAACAATAAATTGTTATTAAACTTCATCCAATTCAAACCCATAAAATAAAATAAAAATATTTGCAAACTCGCAAACTCCATCATGAATCACATCTAACTTTTAAAAATTTCAATTCCATGTATATGTCTGTGGGCAAAAATATCTAGGATAGGATGAATGAAATCAACGGTACAGGTTTTAAAAAAAAGTCTAACTGCAAGCGAGTTCTTACGGGTGCGGGTAAAACCTGCCACTTGCAATAATGCTATATTTCAAACCACATCCGCCCGCATTGTGTCTACGAAACCATCCATTTGTATGCAGATTGGTTCGGGTTAGACAAATTGAGCGGTTCAAATAACTCTATACCCAACCCTAGTTTGAACCTTAAACAAAATAAATATTAAGTTTTTAATTTTGCCAATTTATATTACAATCTTTTAATTTGTTTTCAATGTAAACTAATATTTTCCTTAAGTAAAACAAATTTAAAAAAAGAAAAGAAAAAAAAAAAAAAAAAGTACTTTAGTCATGTTAACCCAATGCATACACAACATGTCTAAAGTATCATTTTTTATTAAATTTAATAACTAAAGTATTCATTTTTTTTATCAATTTTATTTACTGAAAATAGACAAATGATTTAAATTGAAAACAAATTAAAATTTTAGAATTTAAATTGATAAAATTAAAAAAATTAAAATTTATTTTGCTATCAAGATCAAATCATGAGATTTTTTTGGGTCATATTTTACCATTGTTTATTCATATGTGTCAAATAGTATGCATTAGATCTGATCAGTTTGGATTTAATAAAAAAGATATCAACATAATTATGTCAAATTTATAAAATTTAATGTATTTTTTTTAAAAAAAATCATAGAAATGATCAATGTAATTTACTCTTAATAATATGATATTTAGGCAAAAAATGAAGCACATTTTGCACGCATACTTTGTGAAGACATGCTCTTTGATTTTGTGATTTTCATTTATTTATTTCTCATTCTTTTCGCATGTAATATTTAGAGAAAAGTAAATTTTTATTCAAAAAACTTCTTCTTTTTTTTTTTTAAAAAAAATTTTAACTAGTAAAATTATAAATTCAATGAATCTTATCATTTAACCCTTCTCATAGTTTAATTAATTACTCAATAATAGAAATTTAACAAACAAGTCTTGTGATTAGAGGGGTAATATGTGAGCATCTCTTGATATTAAGGGAAGCACAAAAAGAGCATATTGGATATAAGCCTCAGGTTGGGCACAACAACTTGCTTGATTTCTTCTTCATGCATACAAGTTTGACGCGTGGCACATGAACAATATTTCGAGATGAAAAACGTTAGGACCCAAATGTTTTATCAAATGTTTCATATGGGTGTGAGATCTACACTATGTGAATCCTATATAGATTTCACAGACATTTTATATAACATTTAGTAAAATATTTAGAATCTCTAATATTACTATTTGAAGATAGATATTTATTTATTCCACCATTATGCGGAAAATCAAATGTTCCAAATTAATTTGACTGTTGTTGCATCATCTTTCTTTGTTTCTTATAGAAAGTTTCCACCATCTAGAGAGAGGGATTCAATTTTTTAATTTTTTTAAAGTATAATATTACAAAAATAAATTATAAAATCAGACACAAAACATGATGATGGGTAAGAGTTTCTAAAAAAAATAATTAAATGTATAAAATCTTATAATAGAATCAGATATAATTTTCTCACATAGATTTGTATATGATGTTGTGAATGGCTTCTTTACCTGTGGAAGAACCATTTTTAAAAATGAGTTCAAGTTACAAAATCTAATATATTTATATGTGTTTTTAATAGTATTGTTCTTAAAAAAAAAAATTGGGAGAGAAGGGTTCAAATTTTCAAGCCATAAAAATTAGTTGGGTTAGAGGTGGTTTCCATTTAATAGTGGGCTTTTTCAAATTTTCAAGCCATAAAAATTAGTTGGGTTAGTCTAACTCCTAAATCATGACACGTGCTTTGATTTGTTGCTTTTTCAATCATGTGATTTCAAGGCCATTAAGAAGCTTTGCTGGGGGAGGTAGGAATTGAGGAAGGACGTATATGTGATTTCTTCCAGGAATGATGTTCGTTAATTTTTTATTTGATTTCACTTTTGGTTAATTATTGAAAAGTTTAAATTAAGGAAAGATAAGTCATTAAATTTAGTGAATATTTTTTATTGATAAGAAGTTCACATTTTATGAATAGTTTGGTGAAAAATTCTTTTGATTTTTTTGATAGATATTTTGTTTCTAATTTTACCCTCTTAATTTATCTGTTGATTTTCGTTGACTATCTGTTTAATTTTTTTTGTCCGTTCAAAATTTTTCCTTGTCTGTTCAAAAATTTTCCTATATGTTTAAATTATTTTTTTATCTGTTCAAATTTTTTGACTATTTGTTCAATTTTTTCTCCCATTTGTTTAGTTTATTCTCATACATAAACAGATAGATAGATAAATATAAAGAGAGAGGTCCTACAACTTCATCTGTTGAAATTCTCAACAATGACTATCTGTTCATTTTTTTAAACAGCGTTTAACTAAAATCATGGCTATCTATTTTCAATAATGGCTGAAACAATTATAAACTATAACTACAACAACAAAATAAAATAAAAAAAGAAGGAGAAAGTGCATCTCCAGAAAAATGTTTATCATCTATTTAATTATTCTCCAGATTTGCAGCTCCACTACACTACCATAACATAGAATCGCACCACAAGAAGCCCCTCTATCTTTCTTTCACTTTGAAGCCCCTAAAACCCCTCATAATCCATGAACAGTGATGTTTAGGCCAAAAAACAGACCACGCACAACAACATCAACGCCATTGACGGTAATGATTTTCGATTCGAGTCTCCTCTGAACCTGAATATCATGAATCGGCAATAGCTTGGGCAAAATCGAACAAGAGGTGAGATTTTGAAGATTAGCGAGGGATAATCAAAGAGGTACAATGTGGTAGCGGAGGGCGGTGATGTAAACAGAGACTACAACCTCTTCGGCAACGCACTCACCACTTCCGATCTCTACTTCGACCTTCTTGCTAGAACTTTCTTTACCTTCTTCATCGGCACCAACTTTTCTCTCATCGCTGTCGATGTGATTTTCAACACCACCAGCATCGATTCCAGTTTTTCGTCTGGTGCGGCAGTGACAGTGGCAGTGGAGAGGAAGATGGATATGGGGATGGTGAAGAAGCAGAGAGTGCACATCTTGATGGAGAATGGATTAGGATTCGCCTCTATGGTGGTATTGATCGACTGTGTGATGGTGCTAGTGTGGCAGCCACTAGAGGTGTCTGCGAATTGGTTTGGTACGGTTTGTGGTTCGATTTGGACGCGTCCGCATCTATGCAGTTTGGGGAAAAGTCAACCTGCAACCACTCGTAGTGTGGTTTGCGGATGTGCAGGCGGTTTGCGGATTGGACTTTTTTTCAAAAATTTATTTTTAAACTTTTTTTCCCTCCATTTTGTCAATAACAGATTCAATACAGATTCAACAGAATCACAAATTCAATTTTAATTTTAATAACAGATTCAATTCTATACAGATTCTATTCCAAATTCAATAGTAGATTCAATACAAATTGAACAACAGATTGAACAACAGATTTAATTCAGATTAAACAACAGATTCAATACAGATTGAACAACAGATTCAATATAGATTCAATTACTTCTCACATATTGAACAACAGATTTTTAATTCCAATACCACAAATTTAATTCTAAAAACACAGATTCAATTCCCAAAAAAAAAAAAAAAAAAGAGACAGATCTGTTTGCATAAAAACAGATTCAATTTTCACTTTTTCACAGATTTGTTGCTACAAAAAAAAAAAAGATTTAATTCCAAACAAATACACACATTCAATTTGCACTTCTCACAGACAGATCTGTTGCTTCAAATAAATAAATAAATAAATAAATAAATAAATCAACAGATCTTATTGCATAAAATAAACAGATCTGATGAGATGAAAGAGTGATGGAGACAGATCAGAGAGAGGGGTCAAATATGTTGAAAAAAAATCAAAGATCGGGAAGAGAGAGGAGAGAGAGAGAGAGAGAGAGAGAGAGAGAGAGAGACTTACCTGTGAGGTCGATCGGTGCGATGAGAGAGTGATGTCGATCAGTTGATCTTGCGATGAGAGAGAGTCGATCAGTGCAGATACAAAACCAGAGAGTGAGAGACTGTTGAGATGAGAGAGTAAGGGAGACATATCAGAGAGAGAAATCTGTTATATTGCAAAAAAAATTAAAGATCGGGGGGAGAGAGACAGAGACAGAGACAGAAACAGAGACTAAGAGAGGGACTTACTTGTGAGGTCCATCGGTGCGATGAGAGAGTGAGGTCGATTGGTCGATCGGTCGATCTTGCGACGAAAGAAAGTCAATTGGTGCAGTGCAGATGAAAAACGCCATAGCAAGAGACAGACTGATGAGATGAGAGTGAGTTTGTGTTTTGGTTTTGGAGAGTTTGAGAGATAGATAAGATTAGGGTTTTTTTTGGTTTGTTTATTATATAGATAAGTGAGATGAACAGTTAGATTCAAAGGGGGGGAAAAAATCAGATTTGAAAAAAGAAAAAAGAAAAAAAAGGATTTATACGGGGCAGGTTGGGCAGGTGCAATTCAAACCCGCAACCACAAAATTAGATAAAATCCAAACCGCACCCTACCCTAATGTGTTTGCGAAACTGCCCATACGTGTGCGGTTCAGATTGGGTAGGGCGGTTTGGGCGGGTCAGATAACCCTACGCCCAACCTTAGCAGCCATACAGATTTGAGACCTGTGTGGATTTGTGTTGATCCACACAAATAAGCGGTGTTCAGAACTGTGAGAGAGAGACAGAGAGAGATGAACAGAATGTCGGAGGTAGTGATGGCAGTGAGGTAGCAGAGACAACGAAACAACGACAGCGAGAAGACTATGGTGAAGATGTAGAAGAGAGAGAAAGAGAGAGAGAGAGAGAGAGAGAGAGTGATGATGGATGAGAAGAGAGTAGGGTTTGGAAATAGGGCTGAGGAGAGGGTTGAATGCATAAATTTATATGGGTAGTTTAGTCATTTTATCTGAACATGTCCTTATGGATAACATATTTTTGAACTTGGACTTTTGGACAAAGATAATGCAAATTTGCACCTTTGGACGGAGAGCCGTTTTACTTTTGTAGTTAATTTAGATTGAGTGATTTGATGAGAAATTATTAGAATTTTGTTTATTTTAATTTTAGTGTTTGATTTATAAATGTGATATTTACCAATAAATCTCATTAAGTCCTATTAGTGGAGAGTTTCTTTTCGTGTGGTCTTATTCCAATTTTGGTAATGTTTTGGTGGATGACTATATCCTTTTATGATGTAACACTCCAATGTGGTAGGTATTAATGTGACACTTCAACGTGGCGGGTATGATGTGACACTCTAAAAAAATTAAAAACTCCTTAGTGTGCTTTTTTCAAATGTGACAATGTGGCGGGTGTAGACACCCCATTTTTGACTGCCTTTAAGACTTAGGCGCCTCAGATTGATCGCCCAATGATGAAAAGTATGCTGTACACATGTTCGATTTCCTCAACAGGAAGTCTCGGTTTTGAGTCTCAGAAGCCTACAAACCTTGCACCACTTTTGGACTAAAACAGAATTTTTTCAAGCCTGACCACCCAGAAGCTGGCTGGCCAAAAATTAGTGGCCGGCCATCTCTCACCTGGCTGGCCAACAAAGTGTTCCGGTAGAACAGATATTTGTTGCCAGTTCTCCCCCCATGTGCGTGCACAGTACCAACTGGCTCAATGCAGATATTTCCGAGATATCAACCAGTTGTTCTATATATAGAGAGCCATACCTTAGGTTTTTAGGTTAGAAATAATTCCAACAGTTCAAATTCTTGAAAATATCTTTCTCTCTATCTTGTAACTTATATACACCCTACCTATACTCCCTACACCAAATTTTTAGGGCTCTTTGCTGAGGTTCTTAAGCTTAAATTTCAGCACTTAAGGGTGAAAATTTGTTGGTTTGTGAATCAACGTGTTACTTTTCTTCATGAGGTATAACTTCTAGCTTCTTTACACTACTTCTTCCCTATCTTTACTTACTACTTTTACACTGTTTTTCCACTGTTTTTATGGGATGAAACTTATGGCTTAAAGCTATCCAAGGTAGAGGAGTTAACCACCTTTTGTTGAACCTTATTTTCCAAGCTTTTGCCCTTGTGTTTCCCATCCATTTTCTAAATTTTTCCTACTATTTTTCAGAGTACTTCAGAGGCTAAAAAAATGGTTTTGAGGTTCAAAAAGTGGAGGGGTTAGCCACCCCTCATTAGGCTTGCTTACTAGCTTCATTTCTCCATTATTGTAGTTCACTTTTTCTAGTTTTCCCATGATAATTTCAGCATTGTTTTAGCTGTCTTCAGGACTGTTTTTGTGTATTTAATTCATTTATGCTTTGTATAGTATGCTTGTAGTGTAGTGGTTCTCATAGGTTTGGTGGTTTAGACATTAGACACCAACCTATTTGAGTTGATAACATTTATTTTATGTTTTCCATACCTATGTTCACACTTGCATATTTGTCTTTGCACTCTCCCTCCTTTCTTGGCTTTTTATTTATTTGAGAGTCGTTTCAAACAAGTGTTGTTTAAGCATGAGAAAGAAACCCTCCATGCTTAATGGTTTAATCTCCTCAGATGTTCATTACCAAGGCATTACATCTCTCTCATGCCAAAAATAATTTCTGGTTTGACACTTCTCTCCATTTAGTGGATTTAATTCACATTCTTGGACTAAAATGACTAAAGAATGGAAAGGTAAGTAAAAGAGGCAATAAAATGGGATTAAAAGAGGTAACAAGATAATAAATCAAGTTGGGTTCAATTGGACGTTAGTTGAACTCATTGAGTCTTGAACCGTTTCATACTCTTTAGTGACGATAATGGGTCAAGATTCAAGGTCTACCACTTCCCCTGATTAATTCCATGATAGGGAAGAGGTTTGTTGGTCTTTCATTATCATTTATTGAGATTTTGTTCCTCAAGTCATAGATCATCATGCAATAAGTTTGCGTTGAATGATGATTTGTGAACCGAGTCTATCACTTCTTTGATCTGTTTGATGATAAGGAGAGGTATAGTGGACAAACATCCCCAGAAAATACTCTATTTGTGCTCTGTTTCATGTCTGTTGCAGCAGGGCAGTGGCAAAAACTAGTGGCCGGCCGGCCACCTCACTGTACGGCCGACCACTTTTCAAGGCCGACCGGCCACCTTATTTTAGATCAGCAGTGCCATTTTCATGGCAGAACAGAGTAGAGGCTGGAGTGAAACATCCCCAGAGTATTTTTTGGGGATGTTTGTCCACTATACCTTATTTTAGTTGCACTTTTGCATGTGTTGCATTAGTCATTTGCATTGTTAGGATCATGTATTTTTTCTAACTATTTCCTCTCTTTTGGCTCACCTCAGCTACTTGGGGTAAGCATTTTTTGCTTTAGCATATCACATTCGTGCGATTGTTGCCATGCCAAGCATGTTTTCCGTAAAGCTAAGTGCTTAAATGATATACCTATTTGAATGCCGGTGGATGAAGGCCTTTTCACTTAAGTTGGGATAATTTGATTAATGTAACTATGAGCCTACTTTTTCAAGTAGCACATATTTAAAACAAACATGAAATCAAAGCATTCCAAATTTTGTGAATTGGTCTATACTTGTGAGTCTCATATAGTAAAAATAGCCTAATAATCGGAACAAGAGCATATATTATATATAAGAATCACATCATGATTAGTAGAGGCCGATCTTTGATCGAGTGAGTGGGGTGCTAAATTCATGACCTTTCCCTTTCATACCTAAGTTCCCAAGCCCAGACACTTTAGTGATGATGGACACATGGCCTTTGGCATGAGTCACGAGTTTTCTAAATTTTCAAAAAATATTTAGGTGGCGACTCTCTGCTAGGGAAATTAGAGAACTTGACTTGAACTTCATGATGTGAAATTTTATCTACATATATATGTTCTTTGCATTGCATTTGCATTGGTGCTTTAAGTCACTGTGTTTTCCATCTGTTATTCCTAAACGGCTTGCCTAAAAGCTTACCAAAAGGCTGGCCGGTTGTGGGCTCTGCCATGTTGGAAATATAACCCTTGGATCTGGACTACCACTTGATCCTCCTTTTACTTCTCAGTGTTAGGTGTGAGAAGTATATTAGGTAGTCTTGCTGAGGTACCCTTTTTGACCATTCAGCCTAACTACATATAGTAAAGCCATAATAACTATTGCAAACTTGGACAGAATGCTCACCCGTATGCAGGATTGCGTGAAACCGCTTGATTGAAGCAGTGAAATCCTAGTTCATGACAAAACTAGGACAAGGTAACCCTACCCCCCTTATAGGGGTGTTTTGGCTCTCTTTTAACTGGTATGTGCTTTACAGTGAAACTGTGCAAGAATGTTCATATCAGTGGCAGAGTTGGTATCTATTTTGGGGCAGAATTCAGTGTGGAGTACAGTCCTACAGCTTTGATCATGTCTGTGTTGATAACATCTTAGCTGATGTGGTGTCCAGTTTCTGATTATCATTATTTTTCTTTATTTCTTTTGGTAGGTAGTTTAAAACCACAACTTCAGACGATTCTAATATCCCTCAAGTACTCTGAACCTGCGTCGAAAGACTTTGCAAAGTCAGAGATCTTGCCTCACTGTCACCAGTTACAAGGCGAAGGAGGATCAGACAAAGTTCACCAATGCCATTCTTATAACAATAACCTCTCAGCTCAACTGTATTTAGTCCAATTCAAGAACAGTCACCTGTTCCAATGGCGCAGTATCCCCTGGTAAATATGAAGGAATTAATACTTCATCTACAACAAACAGTCGACACACTATAGCATGATGTAGCCCGTTAGGACGAGGTTATAACTAGGCTACAGCAACAACAACAGCAGCCAGCTGCGGCCTCTGCATCACATGTACCTATCGCGACTATTCTTGTGCCTGGTGCCACTGTTAATATTTCCATTACTTAAGATCCACAAATCAAGGGTGTTCCGATTTTCCCAGTCCAAGCAGAACCCATCCTAACACAAGCTTCAAAGCTCCGGTCTATTAGACCGAGGCACCGTTCGAATTTGAGGTCGATCCAACTGCGCTCAAAGTCAACAAATTGGAGAAACTATTCAAAAAAGCGCAAGGGGTTAACTCCATTCCAGACATAGAGGATGGATACACTAAACCTGCGGTTACATTACCAGAGCGGTTTAAGATTCCACACATTGATCACTTTGATGGTTCTAGGGACCCGATGGTTCACTTACGACTGTTTTTAGATATCTTGCGGCCGATGAGTTTAACTAGACTGTAGAAGCTATCCCTCTTTGGTCGAACTATGTTAGGTATAGCGGCCATCTAGTACGCTAAGTTGGAAGATTCTATAAAGCAAAATTATGAGGAATTAGTCGAGTTTTTCATTGCTCAGTACTTTTACAATATGCAAATCGAGGTCACAACTCGTGATCTTGAGGTGACGTGTCAAGAGCCAAAGGAAGGTTTCTTTGAGTTTGTGACGAGATAGAGGGCCAAAGCGTTAATGATGACCACTCGATCTTCAGAGAAAGACCAGATCAGAATGGTTGTTCAGAACCTGTACGACAAGCTACTGTAGAAAATGATTGTTCTTCCCCTTATTTACATTCATAGAACTTCATGAAATGGGGGTTCAAATCGAGGATGCCATGAAGCAGGGGATTATTACTGATGATAAGGAGTCAGCTAAGAGGCCGTTTGTTCGTAGTTCCAATGCTGCCCGCGGTAGCACAACTGCGAGGCCGATAACAGTAAGTGTTGTCACCACAACCAAAACTACCGACCCCTTCACGAACATGGGACCACAAACATCATCCAACCCTATACGACCTTCGAGTAGAACTTTTAACCAACTATACATGACCCTATCCAAAGCCATGCAGGTGTTGATCAAGAAAGGGCACCTAAAACCCTTAGAACCTTGCCCACTTCCTGACCCTTTTACACCCAAGCATAACCCCACAAAATACTGTGCTTTCCACCAACAGCATGGTCATGAAACCGATCGATGCTTTCACTTGCGTCATGAGATTCAAGATCTCATTGACAACAAGGTGATCATTTCATCCCATAAACAAAATGTAACCACCAATCCACTTCCCGCCCATAACCAGGTCCCTCTACCCAGAAATCTCCACCTCATCTATACATTGTCCACCTTCTATGACCCAAGTGTCTATATGACCCCTTCTCACCTACCAAAACCGATGTTGTTCATTCTTAAGGACACGAACTTGTACGTGATGGACACATCTAATCTACAAACTGAGCCTCACAGATCAGTAGTGAGAACACCAGCAGTAGAAGAGGTTTTGACCTTAAGGGGAGGTGCCGGTCTGTTGCCAGAGTGTCCTGGAGACTCCTTGAAAAAAGAGTACAACCTGAGCTATTACATTGTTCATACTACTCAACTCAAGCCTAAGGTGGTGCTACCAACCTTGGTGGACATTAATGTGATCAGGGAGAATGGCCCGAACTAGAGATTGGAAGATCTGGCTAACCTCGAAGAAGATTTAAACAACCTGCAGTTCTTCAACAAACAAGATCAAGGCAGTGTACAAATCGGCCGGTTTGATCTAAATAGGTCGACTGATAATGCTGGGTGGCCAAGTGATGAGTCGGATAAGGAAGAAGAAACTAGGGTTAAACCAGGGGGGCAACAAGCCGAAATAGCTGTGATAGCTGGGAATGTTGATGAGAAAGGAAAACTGCCAGAGAACACATATGTGGAAAAACTAACCCAAGAAGTGAGTGTTGTGAAAACTACAGATACTCAATAGGAAGCCGCACTGAGGTAGTTTGAATAAGAGAGAATCGAAGACAACCAGAAGACTGCAATAGCTTGTTGTCCTGAGGGGGACACTTGTATTGCAAAGATGATTCAAGTGGAGTCAAACAACTGTTTGTTGGCAGCTGATAGCGAGTGATGGGACTATAGTGATCTACAACTGGCCCATATTGACGAAGACTGGAGAGCCTGCATCCCAGATAATACATGGTATTCTAAGGAGATAGACTATCTCACTAGAAATGGACGGTATTTTAAACCTTCACACCTGGATCAAGCAGAGCCATCTGGAAAAGATCGGGAGGTCGAGAAAGAGAAGGAGAAGCAGCTGGAAGAGGAGTTAGTTCTGAAGCAGCTCAAGAAGATCTAAGCCGATATCTCTATCTGGGGACTCTTTATGGCTTCACGGGTGCACCGACATGCAGTATTGTCGGCAATGGATAAAGCTAAATTGTCCATTAATACTATGCTCGAGCAACTTGTGAGCCTGGTCATTCCAAGTGGTGCCAAGCCAATGCTCACTTTCTCTGACAAAGAGCTGCCACTGGAAGGGTCGGCTCACAACAAACCATTATACATATCCGTGGAGTGCAGAGAGAAGTGAGTGCTAGTGGTGTTGGTGGACACCGGTTCTGCTATTAATGTCTGTCTTTCCCGCACTGCCTATGCGATAGGCCTCAAACCGGTAGACTTCATCCCCACGGCCCAGGTGATACGGGTGTATGACAACACAAGTAGAGAAGTCATGGGGACAGTGAAAGTGCTAGTCTAGGTGGGCCCATCTGAGTAAGAGATCGAGTTCTACGTACTAGATGTGCTAGCTACCTTTAACCTGCTGTTAGGGATGCCTTGGTTACATCACATAAAGGCTGTGTCGTCCACCCTCCATCAAATGCTGAAGTATCTTCATGAGGGAGGATTAGTGACCATTTTTAGGAACTCATACATACATCTATCGCGAGAGGTGACGACACCATTGTTAGAAATCAATCATGGTGATAAGGATGTATTTTTCTCAAGATTCACTCTGGCAGAAGCTCAAGTAGTGCAGACAATCCTAGCCGCGGACAAAGGCATGTATGTCAGTACCCAGTCCATCTACTTCATGAATAAGCTGCGATATATTCCAGGAATGGGGCTCGAAAGGAGTTGGCGGAAAGGCGTTGCAGCATTAGCAGAGGTACTACACAACCCGCATGCCTTTGGATTGGGTTGTGTGCCCACCAAAGAGGACTGGAGAAGAAAAGGAGAAGAAATGAGGGACATAGCTAAGGCCAAAAAAGTTGGGAAGCACTATGAACTTGTCTACAGGCTAATCCGGGGGACATTAAATGGGCGTTTTGTTAGAGAATGAAAGGATTTCCCCTTTTGTCGCTTTCTTGAGCCTTGGGTGGATTCCCCGAAGAAACGTGTCCCCCGATTCGAGATCTTCTTTGACCATCAGTTGCAAGACAATGATAAAGAAAGGGTTGAACCAAGCATCAACACTGGTCGGAGCAAAGAAGATGACTCAGACAATAGTGAGGTTGAAGTAGGTGCAACACTGGCTGATCTCTTGACAGATCCCGCGACTGACACAGAAAACTTGTGGGATAACCTTATTATCTCTATGATCGAAGAGGAACCGGGTATGGATCCCACCAGTGGTATTTTGTATGCATCGAGGGCACCATGTCTTATTTGGCAGCTGAAGAAATGTTTTCTTTCCAGTTCTGAATCGAGTGATGAGTCGGAATCTAAATCCACTGAGTCTGTAAGGTCAGAATCAGATTCAAGTCAGTCCGGGGAGTCTGAGTCTGGCATTCTTGGGGGTGGTAACCCGTGTGCCAAGGTCCTGTCGAGGTCCTTTTTTTCTTTCTCTTTTGAGTCTGTTGTAACCAAAGAGCCGGAACTTATGAATGAGAACACTGTAAATTCTGTGTACTACTCTGTGCCGCTGGTTTATTGCATTGACCAAGATTTTCAGAATTTTAATGAAAATGAAGAGGAAAAAATTCTTCTGGCTTTGAAAAACTTGATTAATCGAGAGGAGGAGAGGCGTGCTAAGCCCTATATTGATGAAATCATTGCCATTAATGTGGGTACTGAGAAGGGTCCACGCTTGGTCCAGATCGGGTCTACGTTGTCTTTGGAGGAATACGAGCGTTTAATCACTTTATTAAAAGATTTCAAAGATGTTTTTGCGTGGTTCTGCGAAGACATGCCTGGAATCGACCTTGAGATTGTACGGCATCGAATCCCTTTTGACCTTGAGGCCCGACCAGTCAAACAAAAACTACGCAGAATTCGTTCGGATTGGGCACTAAAAATCAAGGAAGAGGTCACTAAGCAGATTAATGCAGGATTCTTCTTAGAGTCCGAGGATTTGACCTAGTTCGCCAATATCGTCCCAGTTCTGAAGAAAGACAACAAAATCCGGGTTTGTGTCGACTTTCGGGACCTAAACAAAACTAGTCCAAAAGATGACTTTCCATTGTCGCACATTGATGAGTTGGTAGACTTCACCGTAGGCCATGCATTGCCATCGTTCATGGATCAGTTTTCTGGATATAACTAGATTCTGATGGCATCAGAGAACAGGGAGACAACTGCATTCACCACACCATGGGGCACCTACTGCTACCGAGTTATGCCTTTTGGGTTGAAAAATGCTGGGACTACATATTAGAGGGCTGCGACCACCATTTTGCATGACATGATTTACAAAGAGGTTGAGGTATATGTGGATGATATGATTGTCAAGTCCAAAGAGCGAGAAAGCTACTACACCGCAATGAAAAAATTCTTCCAGCGGATTAGGGAGTACCAACTGAGGTTGAACCCATAGAAATGCACCTTTGGCGTGACGGTAGGAAAAATGCTGGGATTTCTGATCACATAGAGGGGAATTGAAGTAGATCCTTCCAAAATCAAGGCCATCTTAGCAATGCCACCACCGAGGACTAAAAATGAGGTGCGCGGCTTTCTGGGAAAAGTGCAATTCATAAGACGGTTTATTTCAAAAGTAACCTTGACTTGTGAACCACTGTTTGGTCTATTGAAGAAAGGGAAGAAGTTCCAATGGAATGATTGATGTTAGTTTGCCTTTCAGCAAGTCAAGCAGTACCTCCATAATCCGCTTATGTTATTGCCGCCAGAGTCAGGGAAGCCTTTAATTTTGTATTTGTCGATAACAGATTCGACCATGGGGTGCATGCTAGCTTAAGAATCTGAAGAGAAAGTGGAGAAGGCCATCTACTATTTCAATAAGAAGATGTTGGATTATAAGACTCGTCACACTCCCTTGGAGAAAGCTTGTTTAGTTTTAGTATGGGCAACAAGGAAGTTGAGACACTACCTGTTAGCTCACTCCGTAATTCTGGTTTCGAGATTAGATCCCATCAAATATCTCTTTGAGAAACCTGCACTTATGGGTAGGCTAGCTCGTTGGCTGCTTATTCTCTCCAAGTTTGACCTCGAGTATGTCACGCGCAAATCAGTTAAAGGGAGAGTTGTAGCGGAATTCCTGGCAGACCACCCAGTAGAAGGAAATGAAGCGGTAGAGTACCTGTTCCCAGATGAAGACATTCTGCAGGTAGAAGAGGAAACATGAACAATATACTTTGACAGAACATCTAATCAGTACGGTTATGGGATAGGTGTGTTGCTTATAGCACCTGATGAGTCCCATATACCCCTAGCTTTTAAACTTCAATTCAAAGTGTCCAATAATGATTCAGAATATGAGGCATGTATTGTTGGTTTGGACGCTGCCCTAGAACTAGAGGCAATAAGGTTGGATGCCATCGGAGACTCAAACTTGGTTGTTTCTCAAGCTAATGGAGACTGGAAAGTCAAATAGGAGAAAATGAAGCTTTACCATCAGACCCTGGATATTATGATTCCGAGGTTTGAAAAATTGACATTCACACATCTGCAGAGAGAGAACAACCGGTTCGCTAATGCATTGGCAACTCTATCTTCCATGGTAGACATCCCGCTGGGGGTGAAGATGCGTCCAATCATCATTGAACAGAGGTACATGCCTGCCTATGAAATCATCGCTGCAATAGATGAGGTTCAAGACAAAAACCCCTGGTATTACGACATTTGAAATTTTCTGGGAAAGGATACGTATCCACCAGGGGCAAATACTAAGGATAGACGGGGAATACGGCGTCTGGCCGCCAGTTCATCATCTGCAGAAACAAGCTGTATAAGAGAGGTCATCTGGGAATGCACAAGCTTTGCGTTGAAAAAGAGGAGCCGAATTATCTCATGGAGGCCGTCTACGGAGGAGAATGTGGAGCACACATGAATGGTGTGATACTAGCTCAGTAGATCCTCAGACAAGGCTATTATTGGTTAACTATGGAGGAGAATTGTATTGGTTTTGTATGGCGATGCCACAAATATCAAATCCATGCCAATCGCATGAACATCTCGCTATCAAAACTCTATAACATTACTTCGCCATGGCCTTTTTCAGTCTGGGGAATCGACGTTATTAGTGCAGTCTCACTGAAGGGTTCAAATGGACACGAGTTCATCTTGGTGGCGATTGACTATTTTACTAAGTGGGTGGACGCTCAGTCCTATTCTGTGTTGAAAACGTCGCATGTGGCCAAATTTATCAAAAACAACATCATCTGTCGGTATTGGGTTCCGAACGAGATCGTTTCAGACAATGGCTTACACTTCAAAAAAGAGGTGGTGGATTTGCTTGAGAAATATAACGTGGCTTTTCACAAGTCATCAACATATAGACCACAGACCAACGGAGCTATTGAGGCTGCTAACAAGAATGTTAAGAATATCTTATGAAAGATGGTGGAGACCTACAAGGACTGGCCGGATAAACTGCCTTTTGCACTCTGGGGTTATCGAACGTCAATTTGAACATCCATAGGGGCGACCCCCCCTATTCTCTAGTGTATGGGATGGAAGTTGTTCTGTCAATTGAGATTGAAGTACCGTTGCTGTAAATTATGGCCGAGTGTCAGATAGCAGAGGCAGATTGGCAGCAGAGTAGATTCGAAGAATTGATGTTGTTTGACGAGACAAGGTTAAAGGCATTATATCATATCCGGGGGTACTAGCGCAGAATTGCTAGGGTTTTTAACAAAAAAGTCAAATCCATAAATCTCAAACAATGAGGTATAGTGCTCCAAGACAAACTGAGCTGCTATCCATAACCTTAGGGGCAAGTTCCGACCCAATTGGACTGACCCTTACATTATCAAATATATTTGGTCAGGAGGAGTGATTATCCTTATAAACTTAGATGGCCTGGAGTTCTCACAACCGATCAATATGGACAAGTTAAAAAAACACTACCTTGGAGAGGCTCGCTAGGCCGAAAACCCGGAAAGGTGACCTAGGAAAAAGTTAGAGCATGAGAAATTAGAAACAAAGAAAAACAGAGCTCGCAAGGTCGAAAACCCAGAAGGGCGACTTTGGCAAAAGTTAGAGCGCAAAAGGAGAGAGTTAATACTCGAGTGAACCAGAACTGAACTACGTAAGGCCTGATTACCCATATTTGGGATACGTAGGCAACTTCAACCTGAAGTTTGGCCATAACCATCTCTACCTCAATTGTCCTGTTCATTTGTTTGATCAGCCCATCTTTTTCTATCATTTATTTTTTGGGTTGTGTTACCTCCATTTGGCAAAAAGGGTTAGTTGCAAGATAGAGCAGTGATAGTGAATGGAGTAGTAGGCAATTATGATCTTCTAATTTGGGGTTGTACATCTTGCAGGCTGATTCCGTGTGTGTCAGGTGGTGACCATTTTCCGAAAATTATTTTGAAAAGTTTTAATGAATTGATTTTCTCAAAATTTTACCTTTTACAACTTAGACCATTGTTGGGACCAAAAGGAAAATTTTTAGTGCTCACAACTTTAATTCCATTGATTTCAACACAAGTACAATCTTCAACTCTCTGATTTAAGTCGAAGTTGCTTTTATATCATAAAACTTGAAAAGAAAAGTCAAAGCAATAAACTAGGGGCATAGATAAGTCAGGTGGTCCTGTGTCCTCTGCTCATGCTTGCGGAAGTCTCTGCAGCCAAAGTTGGCCCAAACTGTGCTTCGTCCTTAAGCCAAGTCAAGCACTCACCGGAAAGGGCATAACTGAAGCTAACCGTAAGGGCCAGAAGCTCTCTTATCCTCCAAGCAGTGAGGTACTGAGCCAGGTTTGAAGCACGAATTGGGAATGGAGCCGGGTATTTCACTCATTCCTTCGGACAGGTCTGATCATGTCCAAACAGGCATCTGAACTGGAGAGGAAAATAAAACACGCAGTGCGTAAGGCCAATCAACTATATACCCAGCTGTCGGGACATGTTGTAGCTCATTTCAATCAAATTAAGCCAGAGGCAACGCCAGGCAATGTCAGCCGCAGATCTACTACACATCCAGTCACACCACTATCCCTCTAAGGGAAAGTCCACTAGCTGCCGGTGGAAGAAGTAGGCTCAGGTTGAATACTCGGGGCAAGGGTCCACCACTTTCATCTTATCCATTAGCCATACTTGGGAAACGATGAAAAATAAAAGAGATTAAAGAATAAAGAGATGTGTGTGGAGAGAAAAAGTAAAGAAAGGGCTTTAAGAGAAGAATAAAGAATGAGTGTTGAGCGATGTGAGAAAGCATGAATAAGAAAGGGTGGGAAACAATACCTGAAGAAGCAGCGGACTCCCTGCGAACCGAGTAGTCTCTCACTGATGAAAAACATCTAAACCCACTAGGGTCTTAGCTAATGCCAAACCAATGCAGCTTTTACCTTCTTTCAGGCATTGAGCCACTTTGATCAACCGAATGTTGGCTCTGCCACAACTAGGGGCAAGAAAAAAGTGCGTGAACATACATAAACAGATAGCATGTTGCTGATAACCTCGCCACAAAAGGTCACCTTTGTCACCAATGTCGAAAACTGATGAATCAAGCCGGGTATATCTAGCTTCCCGTCATGAGCCAAGGATTAAGCCTTATGCAAAGTAAGCCCACATATCTGTTCCAAAGCCCGTGCATGGCCAAAATAAGGCTGGGGCATGATCTTCTCATAGCACTGGGATTCCATCAATGCTTGAAACTCTTCAAGAGTCTGACACATTTCTTGTGCTCTGAAGCAAAATACATGTGTAACTGGGTTCCAACATCATACCGTAGCATGAAGGAACGGAAAACAAAGTGAAGTACGACTCAATAGAAAGTGCTCGTTTATGCTGAAACCTCAGACATTTACCTTTTCCGTGCCATCCAAAGTGGCTATCCAATCCTTGAGCCTTTCGGCAAGAAATATCTCCATTTTCAGAAGAAACAACAGCAAAAATGATGTTCTGTCGAAGAAACAGCGAAAGAAGACATTTTATAGAGGATAAGGTTATGTGAGTGGATGCCAGCCGTTAGCCAGCTGTCCAGTCACAACACCTAGCCGACCGGCTACCTCTCTTGGCCAGCAGTCCCTTTTGGTGGCCGGCTGACCACTTTTGTTCGCCTAGCAGTTGGGTAGTGTGGTTTTGTTCCAGTCTTTGTGCTTTGAGGTCTTGTTTTGACTTTTTTGTTTTTAGCAAGTGTAAATAGCTATGTTTAGGTTGTTTTTACTTTGTTTTTCATTTATCGAGTTGTATTTTGTTTTTTTGTCGTTTGTTGGCTCAATATTCGGTTAAGAACATTATTCCAATACAAGCCTCTTCAGTTTCAAATTCAGTTTCATTTTTGTTTTTATGCAAGTGTGGTGCCATGCTCATGATGTAAAACAAAGCTCATTTCGTAAAATAGAAGGGTTTTACCCCGATCATAGTTTTTACAGAAGAGGGAATACAAGTTTTTCAAAAACAAAAGTAAAGACCTGTCTGAAGTTATACAAGTGCTAAGTTACTAAAACAAAAGAAAATAAGTAAAAGAGTACAAAAATTTGCGCCGGTCCCATCAAACCCAAGAGGCCCTCTTTGTCATCTTCCTCGGAGGGGACTCAGGGGCATTGTCTCTATCAGCGCCACTATCATCAGAAGAATGGGACTCCGAACTAGAGCTGGCATCACCATCTCTACTCCCTGACTTAGAGCTGGTCCCGACATCCTCTTTGCTTCCTGACCTCGAGCCAGCATCATGGTCCTCGCTTTCAGACTCAGAGTGCCTACTTATAGCCTCCTCAATGCTGCTGGTCTCAGCATCATCTTTACTCAAAATCAGCTCCGAAAAGGAGGAGGTCTCCTCTGTCTGGGACTTGCTGCTCCTATCCCAAGCACCCTTACTTCTGTCCTGACCTCAACGCTCATCTTGGTTGCGTGCTGGGGCCTATCTGACTCTCCTTCCCGTCGTTGGAGGAGGTACCACCGGTGCTGCCGGTGCCGTTGGTGCCATCGGTACAGATGGAATCTGAAAAACAAGCATTAAAGTATCACGTATAGTATGAGTATGTTGTAAAGTGTAGTATGCAATATGAGTATGATGCAGAAGGCATATTGGCATATGTGCAGTGTGTCAGTGCAGTGTGAAGAAATATTAGAATGCATGTCAATATACAGTGTAAGTGTCGTATATCAGTGTGAATATGGCATGTCAGTGCAGTGTGGTGCAGAACAGTACGGGTAAGCAAGGAATTGCATGAGAAGAAGGGAGAATATCTGGATATCATGGAGAGCCAGCAATGTCTCTCTCCTCTGCACCATGTGAACCAGAGAAGCAAGCTGGAGGAGACTGTCTGTGTACTCCGAAGGCGCTTGCAAGTGAATTTGAACAATCAATATCTGAAAAGGAGAACTGCGAGATATAAGTTATAAAGCAAGGTCCATACCTGCGATGCGCCCAGTGCCCTGACATACCCATGCTCTATCTCCAGCGGCTCTATCAGGATCTGATAAGCCGTCCCGCTTGGCCGCCAGCAGGGAATCGCAGTAGGAATCGTCGGCCAACCGACTGCATGTACAGTAAGAGGGGCCCTTCCATTATCAGCCTCGACCTCATGAGTAGCCTCTCTAGCCAAAGGGGCACCTGCAGCATTGCCTGTGCAAACTCTGGCTAAGGGCGGCATGGGATGAGTTCCGATGAAGGTCGCATAGTCTCCGTCCCCTTTGAAGAAATCGGCATCCATTCCTATAATGTACTGAACGATAGCCTCAACTGGGAGGCTATTAGCTGTCCTCATGGATGCCGGAGGAGGAGCAGGAACAACTGGAGTAGGCAGGCCCAGGGTCTAACGCACAAACCTCTCGCCCAAATACCAGGTCCGGTAGAATGGACCCTCCAACAAGATCCAATAGCGAGAAGTAACCCAGGATTTGGCATACTAGTCTTATATCCCAGCCGACATCATCGCCCAAGGCTGCCATATGATTTGCAAATTGAGAATTCACAAGTTGTTAGTTGCTATCAGTTGTTAGAGTATGGATCATAGTAGTAATGAAAACGAAACAGAAATGAATATAGGTTTCGGATTACCTCACGAGCCACCACCGTGTCAAAATATCGGCAGTAGTAGGAGAAAGTCATGTCATCACGATGCCTACAGGCATCTACCATTGTACTGTCAGGAGTAAGGTACGACTAGTGTTATCTCGTCTACGGGCACTGGGGCTAGGGCAGGGAAATAGGCGTAAACCCATAGCTGCAAGAAGATATCAGTTGCATAAGCACAAGTATAAACAGTAAAAGACAAAAAGTGCAAAGCAGAAAGCACTGGTTTAAACAGTGAGAAAAGATAGAAAGTGCAAAGTAGAAAGCACAGGTATAAACAAAAATAAAGGCAGAAAATGCAAAGCATAAAGCATAATAAGCAAACAGAAATTAAAAGAAAGTACAATGTGAACCTCCCAGGCTCTCCAGTAGCCTCCAACCTTGTTCACATTCTTGCGGGAACCAGAGCTCATATAACAGTATAGGGTGGCAAGGCTAGTGCCGCCCCAGTCATAGAACCTAACCTAGGGCAATGTCACGAGGGCGCTCAGTAGGTACAACCCTATGGTATTCTACCTGTTCGTAAACATGGTGGAACCGAGGAGATAGATCAAGAACCCCCGTGTATATTACTCTACCCCCTCTTGTGTCTTCGGTTGGTTCTTGTGGAAGTGGTTGTAAAACCAGTTGTAGCGCACCATAACCAGTCTGTCTAGTGAAGGGCGTGCCTCGAGCAGATGTATCCATGTCGCCTCTCATCGGCCCATGTCCACGTCAAAAGGGATCAGATCACCCCATACTCTCAAGCCGGTGATCATCGAAAAATCATAAGGGGTTACTGTCATCTCCCCGGCGGAGGAGAAGTGAAAGGAGTTGGTGATATCCCACCACCGCTCCATCAAGGCCCCGAGCAAGGCCCGGCTGGCCAACAATCGTGGAAGTTCGGAGCAGAAGAGGTCGAAACCTGCCTTATCAGCAAGATCACGGAGCCGAGCGGGGAGCTCATGATACCAGTCCCTCGCTGTCACCACCTCATATCCTCTCCAGGAGCAAGGCATCACCCTGTATTGGTAAAATAGGAAAACATCAGTTGTGTAACAGGCATCAGTTGTGTAACAGAATGAAATATAGTAATGAAAGGCAGTAATGAAATGACAAAACAAGCAAAGTGTATGAAAGCAATGTTTATACCTTAACAGCGTCATGAGAAAGGTGGGAGGCCCTTTCCCTCAATAAAACATCCTCAAGTATGTTGCTAGCAAAGTCCTCAAATCGCAGCATGCCTCTGGAGGTCATCGCATAGGTTTGTGGGTGGTAAGTGGCTGGGTCGAATGGCCTCAACCTCAGTGGTAGTAGCTCGGGCTCAAGCTCTGGAGAAAATACCTCATCTGTCTCAAAGTCTGTAGGGATGTCCTCCGCCACTCCGTCAGTCTCATGAACTATCGGTTCCTTTGCCTCTACAATAGGTGGAAGTACGGGTACCTCAAGAGGGGCACCATCGTGTGGAATATCATCCGCCATGTGGAAAGTGTGTGAAAAGGTGGTGAAAACGGAGAAAATGAGGAAAAAATGGGGAAAACCCAAAAAGTCAACCCTAGGAGAGAGAATAAAAGAAAAGGTCAAAACCCGAGAAAATGTGCGAAACCCAAGAAAAACACGAGAGAAATAAGCCCAAAGTGATGAAAAACCCAAAAAAAATCAACGAAAACAAAATCTAATCGATTCAAAGTGAAGATGGCTAAAGGTGTTTGGCGAATAAAGTTTGCGTGGGACGTTGGGAAACGTGTATAAAATGTGAATCTAGAGAGAAAATACCTAGAGAGAGAAAGAGAGAGTTTTTGGATGGAGTGGTGTGTGAAAATGAGGCTTAGGTGTTGTTTTAAAGGAAACTCAAGCCGAAAACCCCAAAATGCCCCCGAAATGGCCACGGGTGGCCGGCCGTCCACCTTTTGGCTGACCGTTCCCTTTTTGTGGTCGGCCGGCCCCTTTTGTGGTCTAGAGCTGGTTGTTGCTACCCTCTTGTCCAATTTGTGTATAAAAGCTCCTGTTTTCATCTTAGGAAGAAGAATTGAGTCATTTGAAGTTGGTTTGGATTCTGAAGATCTCGAAGTTGTGTTTCGGTTGCACCATTCCAATTCCCGTTGTTTCTCTGGTGCATGAATGTGTCCTGATCTCAAGTCAGAGTGAGTTATATCTTTTTTGAGCATTTTGAGGAGCTCTTGAGTGGTAAGTCAGAGATCAGTGTAAGGTGTCTTCGGACACCGCTTTTCTTGCTTATTTTTTCAATTTCATATACCTATCATGTTGCATAGAACATGCATTGCATCATAACTCGCATACCTATCTTGGTTGCATGGAGCATGCATCATCATTTTACTCGCATCCATTATAATTGTGCAGCATTTATATGCGTCGTGCTTTTCCGTTCTTGTATCCACCCTTGTCATGTGAGTGTGATTTGGGTTTTCTTCCCTTAACCTCTCTACACGGAAGTGTAGTTAGGTTTGTTTCCTGTTATCCTCTCTACGCAAAAGTGTGGTTAGGATCACCTCTCTACGCGGTAGTGTAGTTTGGTTGTTCTTGTGTCCTTTCTATGCGGAAGTGTAGTTAGGATCACCTCTCTACGTGGTAGTGTAGTTTGTTTGTTCTTATACCTTGCTACGCGGAAGTGTAGCTTGGTTTGTTTTTGTTATCCTCTCTATTCTCTCTACGCGGAAGTGTAATTAGGATCACCTCTCTACGCGGTAGTGTAGTTTGGTTGTTCTTGTGTTCTCTCTATACGGAAGTGTAGTTAGGATCACCTTTCTACGCGGTAGTGTAGTTTGGGTTGTTTTGTTTCTCTCTATACGGAAGTGTAGTTAGGATCGTTTCTCACCTTTATACACGGAAGTGTAGTCTAGCTTGTCTCTTGTTAACCTTTTTGCACGGAAGTGTGGTTTGGATTGTTTCTTATACGTGGAAACGTAGTTAAGATTGTTTTTCGTTTATTGATTTCAATTGCTGCATTGCATTGAATCTCATCTTCATAATTTTCGAGCGGTATGCTCGTTTGTGGTCTCAACTGTTGCATCGCATCATTTTTCATGTCGTATTTTGCTCCTGAATTGCACTGGTTTGATTCCTTGCAAAGAGATACGTAGGCAACTTTTAAGTTCAACCAATTTACTTTTATGTCTTGATTGCTTGCCCAAGTCTTACGGCCTTGTCAAAATGGGTCGTCTCTGGACTTTGACATTCACTTACGTTATTTCATGACTTCAAGCTTTGTCAAAGAGGGACAACTGTAGACACCTTATTTTTTACTGCCCTTAAGACTTGGACGGCTCAGATTGATTGCCCAATGATGAAAAGTATATTGTACAAATGTTCGATTTCCTCAGGGGGAAGCCTCAGTTTTAGGTCTTAGAAGACTACAAACCTTGCACCACTTTTGGACCAAAACATAATTTTTTCAAGCCTGACCATCCAGAGGCCTGCAGGCTAAAAGGTGGCCAGTTGGCCAGAAATTAGTGGCCGGCCGTCCCCCACCTGGCCGGCCGACTAAGTGTTCCAGTAGAACAGATATTTGTCGCCAGCTGACCCCTATGTACATGCACTGCACCAGCTGGCTCAATACAGATATTTCCAAGATATCAACTAGTTGTTCTACATATAGAGAGCCATACCTTAGGTTTTTAGGTTAGAAAAAATTCCAAGAGTTTAAATTCTTGAAAATATTTCTCTCTCTCTTTATTTATGTTGCAACCTATATACACTCTACCTATACTCCCTAAACCAAATTTTTAGGGCTCCTTGCTGAGGTTTTTGAGCTTAAATTTCAGCACTTGAGGGTGAGAATTTGTTGGTTTGTGAATCAAAGTGTTACTCCTCTTCATGAGGTATAACTTCTAATTTCTTTACACTACTTCTTCCCTATATTTACTTACTGTTTTTACACTATTTTTATGGGCTGAATCTTGTGGCTTAAAACTATCCAAGGTAGAGGGGTTAATCACCCTTCTTTGAACTATATATTCCAAGCTTTTGCCCTTGGGTTTCCCATCTATTATCCAACTTTTTCCTATTGTTTTTCAGAGTTCTTCAGAGGCATTCAAAAAGTAGAGTGGTTAGTCACCCCTCCTTAGGCTTGCTTACTAGCTTCATTTCTCCATTATTGTATTTCACTTTTTCTAGTTTTTCCATGATAATTTCAACATTGTTTTAGCTGTCTTTAGGACTGTTTTTGTATATTTAATTCATTCATGCTTTGTACAGTATGCTTGTAGTGTAATGGTCCTCACAGGTTTGGTGGTTTAGGCATTAGACACCAACCTATTTGAGTTGATAGCATTTATTTTATGCTTTCCATACCTATGTTCACACTTGCATAATCATCTCTACACTCTCCCTCCTTTCTTGGCTTTTTATTTATTTGAGAGTCGTTTCAAACGAGTGTTGTTTAAGTATGAGAAAAAAACCCTCCATACTTAATGGTTTAATCTCTTCGGAGGTTCATTACCAAGGCATTACATCTCTCTCATGCCAAAAACAACTTCTTGTTTGACACTTCTCCCCATTTAGTGGACTTAATTCTCATTCTTTCACTAAAGACAAAAGAATGGAAAGGTAAGTAAAAGAGATAATAAAATGAGTTTAAAAAAAGTAACAAGATAATAAAATCAAGTTAAGTTTAATCGAACGTTAGTTGAACCCATTGAGTCTTGAACCGTTTCATATTCTTTAGTGATGATAATGGGTCAAGATTCAAGATCTACCATTTCCCTTGATCAATTTCATGATAGGGAAGAGGTTTTTGTTGGTCTTTCATTATTATTTATTGAGACTTTGCCCCTTTAGTCATAGATCATCACACAATAAGTTTACATTGATTAATGATTTGCGAACCAAGTCTATCCCTCCTTTGATCTGTTTAATGATAAGGAGAGGTAGAGTGGACAAACATTCCCTAAAAATACTCTGTTTGGGCTCTGTTTCATGTCTGTTGCAGTAGGGCAGTGACAAAAACTAGTGGTCGGCTGGCCACCTCATTGTACAGCCAACCACTTTTCAAGCCCGGCCGGCCGGCCACCTCATTTTAGATCAACAGTGCCATTTTTATGGCAAAACAGAGTAAAGGCTGGGGTGAAAACAGTTCAATTTTTTGACTGCAAAACAGAACCATTCTGGCAGCCAAATAGAGGGCATTTTCAGGTGGAAATTTGCATTCATGCATGAACGATTCTTCGTTCCCCGTGGCCCATTAATTGTACCTAGATTAATCCTTTGAACTTGTAATAGCGTAGTTATTTAATTTCGTGCTGTAACTAATTAATTAGATTCATTCAATTTGTAAATAATTATGTTAGTGTAGCTAGTTATTTTGGCAGTTATTTTGGCATTGTAATAGTTAGTTAATTAGGACATTTATTCGGACCCTCTGCGTGGGGGCAAATATGTAATAATTTGTGTATGTCTTCCAACCTCTATTTCTTTCTCCCTTTTATTTACTTGCTTGGATTGGTAGCATCATATTTTTGATTTTATATCATTACCATGCTTAAACATCCATGTTTTGCATGCATTGGGTTCAGTACATCATTCTAACTTTATGGTCGTACATTAATTATGTGACTATGTGCTTCATCGCATGCTATCAAATTGATTCATATGCCATGTTAAATAAACTAAACCTATTAGTTGCATTTTTGCATGTGTTGCATTAGTCATTTGCATTGTTAGGATCATACATTTTTTCTAACTATTTCCTCTCTTTTGGCTCGCCTCGGCTACTTGGGTTAAGCATTTTTTGCTTTAGTATATCGCATGCGTGCGATCTCAAGTATATTTTCCATGAGGCTAAGTGCTTAAGTGATATACCTATTTGAATGCTGGTGGATGAAGGCCTTTTCACTTAAGTTAGAATAATTTGATTAATGTAAATATGAGCCCACTTTTTCAAGTAGCATATATTCAAAACATTTTTCAAAACAAACATAAAATTAAAGCATTCCAAATCTTGTGAATTGGTCTATTCTTATGTGCCTCACATAGTAAAAATAGCCTAATAATAGGAATAAGAGCATATACTGTATATAAGAATCACATCATAATTAGTAGAGGTCAATCTTTGATCGGATGAGTGGGGTGCTCAATTCATGACCTTCCCCTCTCATACTTAAGTTCCCGAGCTGAGACATTTTGGTGATGACGGACACGTGGCCTTTGGCACGAGTCATGGGTTTTCTAAATTTTTCAAAAATATTTAAGTGGTGACTCTGTAATGTAGCAATGTAGTCCATTTTTGGCATTTTTGATACAAAATCGATTTTCCAAAAGGTTTGCCGGATTTGGACTCATTTATGTTTATCTATTTCACATTACACTTGTGGAATCAGATTCAAAACCATGGGGGTCCGAACTGTAGGGCCAATCGTATCCGAGAGGAGCACGAAAAGCAAGCTACAGCGGGTATGATGTGACTCTCCAAAATAATTAAAAATTCCTTAGTGTACTTTTTCTAAATATGACAATGTGGCAGACATTATGTGGCACTCCAAAAAAATTAAAAACCCTTTAGTGTATTTTTTCCAAATGTAACATGTGACACTCTAACGTGGCGGGTATGATGTGACATGCTCTAAAAAAATAAAAACTCCCTAGTGTATTTTTTCAAAATGTGACGACGTAACGAATATGATGTGACAACTAAAAACTCCATAGTATACTTTTCTCAAATGTGACAACGTGGCGTGTATGGTGTGACACTCTAAAAAAATAAAAATTCCTTAGTATACTTTTTTCAAATGTAACATGTGAAACTCCAATGTAACGGGTATAATGTGACACTCAAAAAACACTAAAAACTATAATGTAATACTCCCAAAAAATTAAAAGCTCCTTAGTGTAATCTTCTCAAATGTGACAACGTGGCGGATATAATGTGACACTCTAAAAAAACTAAAAACTCTTAGTGTACTTTTCCTAAATGTAACATGTGACACTCTAACGTGACGGGTATGATGTGATACTCTAAAAAAATTAAAAACTCCTTATTGTGTTTTTCTCAAATGTGACACTCCAACGTGGCGAGGATGGTGCGATACTAAAAAACTCATTAGTGTATTTTTTCTAAATGTGACAGTCTAATGTGACAGACAAATGAGTCATTACACATTCAAAAGGATTAAATGGATTATAAGAAAAAATATGGTACTAGATGGATCATAAGTTCAAAATATGGGACTTATTAGTCAATCTCCCTTTACAAATATATGAGAAAAAATGAAAAAGCTTTAGCCTATGACAATTGGTTTAAAAGTCAATTTTTTTATTTTTTAGTTTTTTGGAGTCACATCACCTCTCTATTTTTTTTCGCATTTTTTTAAAACAAAAAAAATTCAAAAAAAAAATTTTAAAACTAGTTTTTAACGTACTTTCCAAAATAGCGCGACTTTGACTAACCACAAAAAATGATGAGATTTGTTGAGAAATAAAACTGAATAATTATATATTTTTTTATAATACTAAGATGCCCCCATCAAAATACAAAAGAATAAAAACAAATCTCACCCATGTCATTATTTTTCATGCTTTGTTTCTTATTCGTTCAAACTTATAATAATGAGAAAACACAATAATTTATTTTCTATTTTTACCCAATATTGTAAACAAAGCATTGATGTAGATTTACACAACATAATCAATTCATGTATATATGTAGGATTAGGAGTGTAAAAATGGCTTGCGACCCGAAGGCCGCCCATGGCTCGAGGTGGGCTCGGCTCGTTTAGACCCGTTTGGGCTTGGGCTCGAGCCCAGCCCGAGCCCTTAGGCTCGGGCCATCATTTTGAAGCTCGACCTATTTGGCCCAACCTGTGGCCCAGCCCATCAGCCCGTTTAAGGCCCACTCAAGGCCCAACCTGCCCGAGGCCTAGTGTATTTTTTAGTAGAAAATAATAAAATTTTGGTAGAAAAAATTTAAAAAACAAAAAAAAATAGTCAGGCCCGCCCAAGGCTCGAATACCCCCTGGGCCTAGGCCTGGGCTTGGGCCTATTTTTTTGGCCTGTGGCCTGGCCCGACCCAAATTTTTGCAGGAGCCCGTGAGGCCCGACATGGGCCGGGCCGGGTTGGGTCAAACCAGATTTACATCCCTATGTAGGATTCAACATATTTAACAGTTAGTAAAACTTTATCATGCTACATGGGAAATCACGTATAAAATGATGAATTTCGGTGTTAAATAGCAACTCTCTTTATTAATTTAACATGTATATGTATAAATAATACATGTTCTTCGAATGGTTTTTGTGAGTGTTGATTTCTAACCTCACAACCACACAGATCTCTCTGTTGAGATCTAGGGAACTTAGCTAGAGAGCACGTAGCAGAATAGATTAAGTCGAACACCTGGGAGGCACTCCAACGATCAAGTCAGTCACTTATCTCACAAAGATATCAAATAAGTAAACAATGCACAAGTAAAAACATACCTTAGACCCACAGGGGTGCCTTACTTTTATAATAATCAGTGCCCTCGTCCCCTAGAAGTCTCACTTCATAGGACGCAAGCACAACACTTATCTTGGACTCTTGGTTAGATAAGAATGATCCCTTCAAGGGCCTCATCTCCATCCGAACTAAGCACCTCAACTTATCTAGGACTATTGTCCTTTATCCGAATATCTCATATTTCGATATTACCGCACCACATCTCGGCAATATCGTTTGATCTTCCAACATGTCGGCTAAATAACATGCAAAAAATACTTCTCCAACCGAGACCATGACTCGTTAGCTTCAAGAAAACAAGAACTCAAGTGTCCACTTATGAAGAACGAAGAACCAACATCTCATCCGAGATCACACTACTAGCTGAGATCATTACTCTACTAGTTCAAGAATATCAAGAACCTAAGACGCGTGTAAGCTATCACGAAATAACTGCCTCAGCTGTTTCATCCATTGTCACTCTTTCATTGGGTCGTACCTATCACGCCTCAGACGCATCGCTTCACCTTTGTGCCATGCAGTTTGACATCACTTCTCGTCAACTAGGCATGTCGCCTAAGGGTTTGAAATTATAACTCTTGCAGCCCTTTCAGTTTTTCACCAATACTTTTTCCCTCTCTCCATCTCTTCACTTCTGTATCCACAAATCTCTCATCTCTCCTAAAGCTTCTCTCTCTAAACTTCTATTACCAAACCTTCGAAGGTCTCTACAACACCTCTTGTTCATCGTCTTCGGCTACTAGTCCACCATTCTGCTCTGGTTAAACACACCATCCAACACCGGTGAACCAAATTTCGGCATCCGTTTCTCTGATTACTTTCTATAAGTCTCTCGTTCTTCTTAATTTCAGTTTCTCTATGCTCTTGAATGTATATACCATGAATTTCTAGTTTCTTCAATTACTTGAGCATCACACACATTACACTTGCATCGATTGATTTCTGAATCTATGTCTTTCTCGTTTGAATCTATTTATGCCTTGGACATGCGCTTGTCTGTATTCTTGCTCTTTTCATGTCTCCGTGTGTGTCCATGTATCTCAATCTTCATCTTCTGAACCTACTTGCCTTTTCTTTATTTTTCAAATTATTACCTCACATTCTCATACCTCTTAGATTAGGATTTGGGTTTTGTTAGATCACCTAGGTAAACTGGAACATAGAGCTTGTAACCTCCAAAACCTTCAACCTTGAACTACCTAGGGCTACGCCAAGAACCCTAGGTTCACAGATCTTTACCCTAAGATATTCCTTTGAAGAAAACAATACCAAAACCACCTAGTCGAGGTCATGAGTATGCACAAGTGGAAAGTAGACAACCCCACTAAGATAAAGAACTTTTGCGGAGAATATAATATCCTAGTTGACGTCTATATCAAACTCGCTAGTGAGAATGACTCCATTATGTCGGGATACAATTACATGCCTTTTCCTGTAGTGTCAATCCTTGAGGGTGGAGTTAGATTCCCCCTTAACATCATGTTTAGGGAAATGCTTCACTTCTACAAACTGGACCCCATGTAACTAGCTATCAATACCTTCCATATAATCAATGGTATAACCGAGCTTAATCGTCGACATAGAGCCCAACTAAACTTTCAAGATGTCCAATATTGTTATATAATGTGTGCCCTTCAATCCAAAAATGGCATAACCTACTATCTGAAACTGAGGTTCACAGCCAATAAGATTATTGTCGACCTCGTTGATTCCAATAAGGGTGTGTGAGATGACTACCTTATCATCTCAGGCAACTGGGAGTTTGCCGTCCTAGGAGACCATAAAAGCAAGTCGCCCTTAGAACACACATATGTTGTCCATTATCTACTTAAGTTCTTCACCTTATCATATTGCTGATCACTTGACTTATTTTCATTTTTCTAGTACTCCCTTAAACCAACAAGAACTTCCGAAAGTCCTACGTACCGAGAGTCGACCTACAAAGCCTCCTAGACCTGCCAATCAACATTCGCAAAGCCCTCTTTCTCTTGGACTACACAACAACATACAAGTCCTTACTCCCCCACGTCTCGTCAAGAAGCAAAACTCCGTTATTCGCCACCACACCAACTGCTTCATCAAGGGTGGATCGGGGGCCTACTTTGTATCCAACCTACTAGCCGTCAACTTCAGCTCCGTCTCAGCACGTTTTGCCTTTCGAGCGGTGACGCTGCTAACGTCTCTTTGACGCTCCTATAAGCAGAACCAGAAGTAGAAAATTCCAAGGTTCTTGAAAACCCACCACTTGATTTTCTAGTCTTCAAACTTGGAACCAAAGTTACCATAGCCGCCATCTCAAAAGAGATGGGTCGTAAACCAGCTGTCGCTGACTATCTCTAAGCTGGTCTCCTCGACATGGTGACTGTTTAATCCACCCATTCGCCACAATCTGTCCAGAAACCTAAGAGGGTAAAAAAGGCCAAGGCCAAGGCTAAAGTCACTATCACTCCTTTTATGAAGAGAAGGATCCTCAAGACGAGATGTCGATATCAAGGATGGTCGAGGTCGAGAAGAGGCATGCCACCACCGATTCGGTCGACTCCCCTCTACCAAAGCATTCGAAGTCCTCTGTTACTAGCAACACCTCAGTTGCCTTCATTATCAACATCTCCATTGATGGTCGCCCTATTAGGCTAAGCACGAGTACCTCCTACCAACCCAAGATCGCTGCTGTTTTGTCTATCGTTGTGCTCCTTCCCACTAACATGGAAGACCATCATCGTTACAATGAATATGAGCACTTCGCATTCATGATGAGGAACACAATAGTGGTAAGCTTCTATTTTGCTTTCAGTTCAACCTTGTGTACTTAGGATTATTTGTATTGTTGTCCTAATTCATTTTCTCTCATTTGCAAACTATACAGCATGCTCATGCCTTGGCTTACAAGGCCGATTTGATAAGGAAAGACCTCACAAAGAAAACACAAGAGGTTGTTGACCTTTTTCACCAACTTAATCAGACCGAAGCGGCAATAATAAGGCTGCTGGACAAACTCAATGCAGCAAGCAAAGCGGATCAATAGGCCGAGGCCGTGGCCAAGGCATTCGAGGAGAAGGCCGCTAAAGCCGAGAAAGATCTAGCCAAGACGGTGGCTACAAAAGACGCCGAGATCAAGGCCGCTGATGAGAAGGCCTATGAAGAGAGGCAGGCCGATATACGAGAACAATACAAGAAGCAAGTCAACCTGGCCTACAATAATGGTTACTACCTTTGCTGGGTTGCTACTCTAAAGAAGTTGTCAGTTCTCGAGGATTCACCTCTTCGGGATCTTAACCAACTCGACATGTCATTGCCTCTCTCACTTGTCTAATCCAAGAAAGAGGATGAGGAGAAAGAGAAAGACGAAAGAAACAATGTTGTTGTTGCTAGGACTAAGTCCCTTACTCTGAACGATCAAGTCCTAGACCTAACTGAAGAAGATGAGGATGAGGTTTCCAAGAGTACCTCCACAAAGAAGGCCGACACCTCTGAAGCCAACAAGAGCCTTAAGGACACTCTAAAGTAGATCAATGAAGAGATTGTAACTGACACCGAGGTTGGGAAGACTGCTGTACTGTCCACCAAGGCCAACACACTACCAACTACTAAGGTGGAACAGATCGAGAACGCTGCTCTAGTATCCAGCACATAGGAATTTTTTCTTCTTTCAGTTGTACTTTTTCCTTTCTATTTTGAACGATTTTCTGTCTTTGTTAGGCCGAAGTGCCTTATACTATACTAAAGCAGTCCTTCCTTTGATGAATGCAAGTTTGTTTTGACTAAGTGTTGGACTTTTGCTTCTTTCTGTTATCTTCGCATGCCTTGTATACTTTTGTTGTCTTTATGCTTTGAATCTCATGAATTCTTCTAAGTATGACATCTTGGATAACACCTGATCTTGGGTAACATTACCACATCATATTACAATATCTCGGATGGAACTGTTATTTACCTCGGATAACTTCAATTCATAAAAAAAATTTGAAAATTTTAACAAGTATCACATTCAATCTCATACATGCTCTCTGCCCCCTAATGTGAATGTGAGTACAACTTAGATTCACATTAAGGATACATCATTTGAATCTTGTCTAAGTCTGACTTAGACATCCATGACCAGAGTCATCGTGTTTAGCTCGTCTAAATAGAACACTTAAGGCTTAACCTTTGTGTATCGAGAGTACTACCTACCTCGGCTTTTCGTACAAACTAGCCAAATCATGGTCGGTTTTGTCTTGTTTCTTTCTGAAACATCTCTTTAACTTAGTTCAGCTCTGTCATTTTGACAAGCCTAAGTCAATTGTCTTGTCTCCCTCTTTGGAACATCACATCAACTTTACTTTCTATCCGATCTAACAATAGGAATATGTTTACTTCAACAACAATTTTGCATAATCGAACTAGTATTTATCAATACTTCGGCTATGCATCCTCTAGATTACATCAAATATAAAAAGAAGGAAAGAAATTAAACTAATGATAGAAAAACTTTAGATAACTAGCGTTCTAAGGCTTTAGCAGCTCTGTGCCATCACAATCTTCTACGCGATATGCCTTATTACCGACAACGGAGATAATTTTGTATAGACCTTCCCAATTTAGGCCAAGTTTTCCCTCCCTAGGATCTTTTTTGTTGTCAATAACATTTCTTAGAACGAGATCCCCAATTTAGAATTCCCTAGGATTCACTTTCTTGTTGTATGACCTAGAAAGTCTTTACTGGTATGCCCCCAACTGAATTACTGCTCTTTCCTTCATTTCTTCAATAAAATCCAAATCTCGGGCTAAAAATGCCTCGTTTTTCCCATTCTTTACAGCGTGAGTTATGACTCTAGGAATGTCGATTTCCAGTGCTATAACGGCCTCAGTACTATAAGCCACGGCCAAAGATGAGTTTCTTGTCAATCTTCTCGGCGTGGTACGATATGCCCATAGAACATTAGGCAACTTCTCCACCCACTTACCCGTGGTAGCTTCTAGTCTATTCTTTATTCCATCCAAGATGGTCTTGTTAGAGGCCTTGGCTTGGCCATTGTTTTGTGGGAAGCTTGGAGTTGAATAGTAGTTCTTGATCTTGTATTTTGTACATAAATTCTTGATCAGTTTGCTGTCAAATTGGGTATCATTGTCTGCCACAATGGCTCTTGGGATCCCAAATATGATAATAATGTTCTTCCAGATAAAACTTCTTACGTCCACATCTCAAATTTTGACTAAAGATTCAGTCTTCACCCATTTCGTGAAGTAGTCCATTGCTACTAGTGAGTACTTCCTCTCTTTAATTGCCTTGGGCAATTGCCCAATCAGATCTACGGCCCACTGGGCAAATGGCCAAGGACTAGATATTGGATTCGAGTCCCTAGCTGGTTGATGTATCAAAGGTGCAAACCTTTGAAACTTCTCGCACTTCTTGACATAGGATTTTGCATCCTTTTGCAAATAGGGCCACCAGTACCCTTGTGATATAGCTCTGTGGGTAAGATATCTTCCCTTTGCATGACTTCTACAAACTCTTTCGTGGACCTCATATAGGAAGTCTTCTACCTAAGAAGGGTGCACACATTGCAATAATAGTCCAGTGAAGGACCTTCTGTAGAGACGGCTTTCTACTAACAAGCAGAACCTGGCCAACCTTAGTCTAATCTTGTGTGCATCCTTTTAGTCTTCTGGTAGCCTACCATCTCTGATGAATTTGACCAAGGCATCCATCTAGCTTGGGCATAGCTCTACGTACATTGCCTCGTATTCTGTTATCAGGGGTTCGACGATCAGGCCTGACAAGTAGCCCACCACAATAATTCTCAGGGAGTCTGACTTTATGGTTGAGGCAAGGTTTGCCAGTGCATCCGCATGACTGTTGTCATCTTAACAAACTTGCTAAAGTCAACAACTCCTAAATTGTGCTAGCAACTTGATGACCACTTTGACATAGGCCACTATCCTCTCATCTTGGGCAATGTACTCCCCCGTCACTTGGTTCACGATGAGTTGGGAGTCACAATAGACTACAACCTCCTCGGCTTTGATAGCTGCTACTAGCTTTAATCCGGCAATCAGTGCCTCATACTCTGCTTCATTATTTGAAACTTTGAACCCTAGTCGAATTGGCTGTTCTATCATTTGTCCATCTAATGAGACTATCACCATTCCTTCCCTCGCTCATTGTCGATTTGAACTACTATTGACAAAGAGATGGAAAGACTCGTCAATGTAAATGTCACAAGGCTTTGGCTTCTCTTATATTTTCTTCTGTTATGCTGACTTGGGGTTCTATATTGTAAGCAACGTTTCCTCCGGTTCTTCTGCACATCCTAGGCCGAGGTTCATAAGTCTTCACCTCAGGTTTGAGCTCGGTGTAGACTCAGTAGCAAAGTTAGCCAAAACCTAACCTTTGATTGTTGTCCTTGGTCTATACTCTATGTCATATTGATGTAGAACTACAACCCATCGTGTTATTCTTCCTGACAAGTCTTCGTGTTGTAATAGAGATTTCAGTGGGTGCTCTGTGAGCACCACTACCTTGTGAGCTTGAAAGTAATGGTTCAGGTTTTTTGAAACCATTACCAAAGCGAATGTCAATTTCTCTAGAGGTAGGTATCTCGTCTTCATGCTTGCCAAAGTTTTGCTCACATAATATATTGCATTCTTGTCTCCTTCTTCTTTTTGGACAACCACGGCGCTGACCACGTGGTCTAAGCCTGCTAGGTACAAAAATAGTTCCTCTGTTGGAAATAGGTTTGTTAATACAGGTGGGGTTATCAAATACCTCTTCAAGTCGGCCATGTGACTTCTCATGCTTATGTCCATAAGAAATCTATGGCCTTCTTCAACAGCTGGAAGAACGGTCTGCACCTATTTGAACTCCGACTTATGAACCTGTTCAACGCCACTGCTTTGATGGTCAAAATTTGGACTTTCTTAGTTGTTGTTAGGCTTTTCAGATCAATGATGACCTTGATCTGATCGGGGTTTGCTTTAATTCCTTTTCTTGTTACCAGATATCCTAAAAACTTACCAGATCCTATTCCAAAAGCACATTTGGAGGCATTCATCCGAAGTTGATATGCCTTTAAGCTACCAAAAATCTTCTTCAGATCGGCTAGATGATCGGAAGGTTACTTGTTTTTTACGATCATGCCATCGATGTAGACTTCTACGATTTTCCCAATCAGATGGTTAAACATCTTAGTTACAAGCCTTTGATATGTTGCCCCTACATTCTTCAGTCGGAAAGGTATGACTTTATAGTAGTAGAGTCCTTTTGGAGTGATGAATGTTATATTATCCTTATCTAGTACGTACATAGTTATTTGGTGATAACCTCTATGTGTATCAAGGAAGCTCATCATTCCATGTCTTGACGTGGCATCCACGAGTTGGTCTATCTTGGGCAAAGGAAAGCAGTCTTTCAGGCAAGCCTTGTTCAAGCTCGTGAAGTCCATGTAAACCCTTCATTTGCCGTTCTTCTTTTTAACTACCACCGTGTTGGACAACCAGGTTAGGTGGTTCACTTCTCGAATTGCCTATGCCTCCAACAATCTCTCTATTTTCTTTTCAATAGCTTCCACATAAACTAAGGTTGGCTACCTTGCTCTCTGGATCACCGGTTTGGTTGACCTATCCACGCTAAGTTTGTGGCAGGTAACCTTAGAGCTGATCCCTGGCATCTCGTATGGTGCCTAGGTGAACACCTCTATATTTTCTCTTAAGAATGCTTCCAATTTTCTTTCTTCCTCTTCAACTAAACTCGTGCCGAGGAGGAAGAACCGCTCTTTGTCTCCTTTTTTTACCAAGATCTTTTTCAAAGGTACTTGGCTCTTATCGTCAGGTTCTTTGCCGACTTCATCCAAAACCTCTTGGTCTTCGTCTTCTACTTTAGGCATCTCTGCTTCTCTGACATTATGGGTGTACTTCATTGTTGTCATGGAGTAATTTTTCACTTACATTTGGTCTCTTTTCACTTTTTCAATCCCAAACTCAGTTAGGAACCGCAACAGCTAGTGCAAGGTTGAGGGAAAAAACCCTCATGGTATGCAACCAAGGTTTTCCTAAGATAATGTTGTATGGGGAAGGCGTATTAATCACAGTGAACTCTGTGGTTATAGTCGTTGTTCCCATTTGAATCTCCAAACTCATGGTTCCTAGAGGCCATGTCGACATTCCATTGAATCCAACCATGGGGCTATTGGATTGTTCCACGTCGTCCTTGTGAAGGTTGAGCTCTTTGTAACATCTAACATACATGATGTCACATGAGCTGCCTTGGTTAATAAGTATCCGCTTTACCTGGTACTTTCTGATCTTCAAGGTCACTACCAGAGCATCGTTGTGCAAATGCTGGACTATCTCCAAGTCTTCGTTTGTGAATGAAATCATCGGCCCCTGATGTCCCTCTATTCGGGGCTTCTTCTGTTGAATCTAGTAGACATGCTGTAAATGTCTCACTCGTTGTGTTTCTTCCATGATTTCATTTACGCTGACCTTGGAGCGAATCACGTTGATAACCCATGATACATCTGTCTGTGGCACTAGGGGTAGTGCTGTTGTTGCTGGCACCCGGGCTAGCTTTGCCTGTTTATCCCTCGTCTTCTTCTCGTCTATCAAATCTCTCAAGTGTCCCTATCTAACAAGATCCTCCAAATGTTGCTTCAAAGCCTGACACCTTTAAGTCATGTGTCCATTCTTGTCATGGTAGGCACAATTTTTCCCTTGGCCTAAAGTAAGGCTGGTTCCTAATTTTTTCCAGTATAGATCGGGATCTTGAAAATTGTACTCACGGCCTGCATGACCTTTAATCCTGGTTCCACTTTTTCGGTGTTGGTACTGTCACGGCTACGCTTTGGTCCGGTTCGCTTCTTATACTTCACTATACTTCCTTTCTTTGCCTTCTTGTCATCTTCTGCTCTTGCGTACTTCTCAATCCTTGCCATTGGATCCTCCATATTTTTTGAGAGGGTATTTGTAAGGGATTGCCGTAGTGGGCAATCATTCTCCAAGCCGTTTTTAAAAGACACGACTGTAAGTTTCTAGTTACACGCTGGAATCTAGTTGTAAACCTCGTAGTACCTCTGGGCATAAGCCCTAAGGCTTTCACCATTGTCAATCTTCAAGGCCAATAGGGAATCAACCCTCAATAGCTGCAATCTGTTCGTAACAAACCTGGCCACAAACATGTCGGTTAGGCCTTCCTAACTCTTAACACATTCCTTTGGCAATTTGAGGAAACAATCTGATGCTATTTCCTCAAATGTTGACGGAAACACTTTGTATAACAACTGTCCGTTCTTACTCCACATAGATATTGCATTCAAGTATAAACCAATATGAAAGTTCGAATCTGACCTACCATTGTAGATCTAGAACCTCGGCATGGTAGACCTCTTGGGTGCCTCGAACATATCCAATTCCACCGAGAACGGCGACCGTAGCTGCATTATGGACACTACCTCGGCACCATTTTCTCTTCCTCTTGAGGTAATCTTGCAGGTCCTCCCTGGTCCGTTCTGAGGCTCGACTGTCGATCGACTTTAATCTTTTCAATATGCTGTTTTCCATGCTAGGATGCGTCCTTTTGGATTTCTCCGTGTCCACTATCTCCTCAAGGTAGAGGCCTTGTTCGTTGATCTATTAAGATCCCTTGATCTACGTCCCGTTAGTTCTCTGAGAATCTCCCCCACCATAATTAGCTTAGCAAGACTACCTAATATACCTCTCACACCTAACACCGAGAAGTGAAAAGAGGATCAAACGATACAGCGGTAGTCCAAATCCAAGGGTTGTGTTCTCATTATGGCAGAGCCTATGACCGGTCAGCCTTTTGGCAAGCCTTCGGCAAACCGTCTAGGAATAGTAGATGGCAAACACATTGACTTATGCGCACCAATGCAAATGCAATGCAATGCAAAGAACATATAAGTGTAGATTAAATTTCATATCATGAAGTTCAAGTCAAGTTCTCTAATTTCCCCAGCAGAGTCGTCAGAAACTGTAGCTCGCTTTTCATGCTCCTTTCGGATATGATAGCCCTACAGTTTGGACTCCCGTGGTTCTGAATCTAATCTCACAAGTGCAATGTGAAATAAATAAATACAAAAGAGTACAAATCCAGCAAATCTTTTGGAAAATCGATTTTGAATCAAAATGTCAAAATGGACTGCTTTACCATATACAAAGTTGCCACCTAAATATTTTTGAGAAATTTAGGAAACCCATGACTCATGCCAAAGGCCACGTGTCCGTCATCACCAAGATTGTCTCGGCTCGGGAACTTAGGTACGAGAGGGGAAGGTCATGAATTGAGCACCCCACTCGCCCGATCAAAGATTGGCCTTTACTAATCATGATGTGATTCTTATTTATATTATATGCTCTTGTTCTGATTATTAGACTAACATGACTATGTATTGCACACAAGTATAGACTAATTTCAAAAAATTGGAACACTTTGATTTCATGTTTGTTTTGAAAATGTTTCGAATATGTACCACTTGAAAAAGTGATCGCATATAAACATTACTCAATTTATTCCAATTCAAGCAATTAGCCTTCATCCACAGGCATTCAAGCAAGTATATCAATTAAGCACTTAGCCTCATGGAAAGCATGCTAGACATGGCCTAAGCCAAAAATGCTCACCTAGTACTCCGAGGCGAGCTAAAAGAAACAAAAGGAGTTACAAAACATGCATGCTCCTAGCTTATGCAACATGACTAATGCAACACATGCAATGGTGTAACTAATAGGCTCAGCTACTAATTATGTCATGTGAATCAATTTGATAGCATGCGGTTTTAAACACATTTTCAACGAAGTATGTAAATGACAATGCTTTGTTTAGAATGCTGAACCGAGCCTCGATACATGCAAGACAAGTGGATGCAAACATGGGGAATGCTAAAAGACACATGATGTTCTAAACTACCCATTATAAGCAAGTAAATAAAAGGGAGAAAAACGTGGGGTTGGAAGACATACACATTATTACAAGTTTGGCCCTCGCACAAGAGGGTCCGAATGAATGCCCTGGCTAATTACTATTAATTAACTAACTATTACAAACCAAATGAATAAATTAGCTAAGCTACTTAACTAATTATTACAACAACAAATTAACTAACTACTTTAGCTAATTAATTATGTACAACACAAAACTAAGTAATTAGTTACAAGTCCGCTATTCTTTCCTGCAGCAACAGAGAACAAACATAGCACAAACAGAGCATTCTCAAGGGATGTTTGTCCACCCTGCCTCGCCTTATCATCAAATAGCTAAAAGGAGAGATAGGCTCGATTCGCAAGTCATCAATCGGCGCAGCATTGCATGATGACTTATGGATCAAGGGACACAATTTTAATAAATGGTAAGGAAAGACCAACAAAACCTCTTCTCTATCATCGATTGATCAAGGGAAGTGGTTGATCTTGGAAACTTGAACCATTTCATCACTAACAAGTACGAAATGACTCAAGTCTCCATGTGTTCAATTAAGGTCCGATTGAACACCAAATTATTTTATTATCTTGATCCATTCTAGTCCAAGTTTTATTACTTCATCTTAATTACCTTTCCACTCCTTAATTCATTTAGTTCAAAAATGAAGATTAAGTCCTCTAATGGAAAGAAATGTCAAACAAAGGGTTGTTTTAGGCATGAGAGAGATGTCATGCCGTTGGTAATGAACCTCCGAAGAGATTAAACCATTAAGCACAACGACCTCAATATCAAGCTTAAACAATCCATCGATTGAAACAACTCTCAAAGCAAATGAAAAATCAAGAAATGAGGAAGGTTGCAGAGATGTTTAGAGGTGAACACAAGTACGAAAAGCAAGAAATAAAGGCTATCAACTCAAATACGTTGGTAGCTAAGGCCTAAACCACCAAGCCTATGAGGACCATTACACTACAAGCATGCTATACAAAACATGAATGAAGCTAACTCATAAAAACAGTCCTAAAAAGTGCTGGAATTAAGATAAAAACAATTACAACAGCTAGCTAAAATATTGAGGGATTAAAGCTAACAGACAAGCACAAGAAGAGGAGGCTAACCCCTCCATGTTTGGGACATCAAAACATGATTTTTACCCTGAAAAACCTCTAAAAATCAATGGTAAAAAGCTCAAAAAAAATTGATGAGAAATGGCGAAACACAAGGGCAAAGGCCTTAGAAACAAGGTTCAAAGAAGGGTTGTCAACCCCTCTACCTTTAATGAGCTTAAACCACAAGTTTCAGACCAAAAAGACAAGTAATAAACAGCTCAAAAATAGTAAGAAAATATAGAAAACAAGTAGTGTAAAGATGGTACAAAAGCACTAGAATGTATACCTCTTGAAGAGGAATGATCCCTTGAGTTATAAGCCACTAATTTCACACTCCCAAGTGCCTCAAGAGCTAAAATACAAGCTCAAATCACCTCAGCAAGGAACTCTCTAGGTTTGGTTTAAAGTGTTTAGGCAAAGGTTATGTAAATTGCAAGAGAGAGAGATAAAGAAATTTTTCGAAATTTTCTAAATTCCAAAATTTTTCTAACATTGGCAACAAAAGAGAGGGTCATCTATATATAGAAATATATGAGAGACCCTCAAAAATATCCTTACAAACACAGTTGGAATGGTGCATGCATCTATAGGGATAGCTGGCAGAAAATATCTAGTTTTTTACACTAATGAACGGCCGGCCACATTAGTGGGCGGCATGCCACACTAGTGGGTCTGTAGGTCCCTAGATGCGCAGGCCTGAAAAAACACTATTTGGGTCCAAAACAAGGCACAAGGTTTGCAGGCTGAGGTTTCCTGTTGAGGCCATCGAGCATTTAACAAGCGCACACATTCATCATTGAGTGACCAATCAGTGGCGTCCAAGTCTTAAGGGCCTTCAAAAATGGGGTGTCTATAGTTGCACCTCTTTGACAGAGCTCGAAGTCATGACATGACGTGAGTGAATATCAAAGCTCGAACACAACCCATTTTGACAAGGCCGTAAGACTTGGGCAAACAATCAAGACAAAAATAAAATTGGTTGAGCTCGCAAGCTGCCTATATATCCCTTTGCAGGGAATCAAACCAGCATAGTTCAGGGGCAGGATGCAAATTATACACAATGCAACAAAACAATGTAAATGATATACAATGTAACGAAATAATCAAACCACAAGTAGTGCAAAACAAACGAATACCATAAAGGAATGGAGATGCAAATCAAACTACGTTTTATATAGAAAAATGTGGGCACAACCAAACAACGCCTAACACAGGCTAAGTGCCTACATACTCAATACTGGCCTCAGTGCAGCATGGATGCTTATACATAACAGAACCATGTTTCAACGTGAAAGGGGTGCGGGCACATGCAGAACTATGTTTTTCATATAAAGAGAAAGAGTACAAGTAATTGGGTGGTATGATATAAGTGAGGAATATTTGCTAGGGAAAGATAATGATCCTGAGTGCTAAATACAACAAGACAAAGTACAATGCAATGGATGCAATGGATGAAGTGAATAAGGGGCGTAGGCCGAACCACGTCTTACCTAGAAAAGGTATTGACACAAAACAGACCACGTCTAACATAGATAAGGTGTTGACACCTTTAATACTGGCCTCAGTGCAGCATGGGTACTTACACATAACAGAACCATGTTTTAACGAGGGAAAGGTATGAACCCATGCCAAACTAAGGTTAACATGGAAAGGGTGCATGATGTAATGCGAAAGATGCTATATGCAATATAATAGAGGTAATAGATAATAAAATACGATGTTGTAGCTAGAAAGTGAAAGTACCTTACACGGGCAATTGGCGCTAACTCACTGTAGACCTGACTTCCTCCGTACACCCCCCTTTCGGAGAGGCGTGAATTGGTCGTCCTACAGTTTGAACTCCTGTCACGGTTTTGAATCTAATCTCACGAAGTGCAATACGAGACTGATAAACACCAAAGAGTCCAATCCAGCAAGTCATTTGGAAAATCATATTTTGAATCAAATAATGCCAAAACTGGACTGCTTTGCTAGATTACAAAGTCGCTACCTAAATGTTTTGTTTTTAAGAAATTTAGGAAACCCTGACTCGTGCCAAAGGCCACGTGTCCGTCATCACCAAAGTTGCCTCGACTCGGGAACTTGGGTACGAAAGGGGAAGGTCCTGAAATGAACACCCCTGCTCGCCCGATCAAAGGATCGGCCTCTACTAACATGATATGTTATTTTATAAACACATGTGTTCTTATTTCGATTATTAGCTAGCTTACTATGTGATGCGCACAGCATACGAGTATAGACTAAGTCGCAAGACTTGGAACAAAACAACTCATGTTTGTTTTCGAAAAATGGTTTGAAAATGCCACCCTCAAGTGGGCTAAAGCGCAGATTTGCCACCCTCAAGTGGGCTTAAAACATGATGATTTTGCTACTTCGCAAAGTGGGCTTAAAAACATACATTTGTCGAATTGTCCCAATGCAAGCAATAAAGCCTCCACCCACAGGCATTCATGTAGTTTATCAAATAAGCGCATAGCCTCATGGTAAGCATGCGAAACATGGTAGCACTCACACTCATGCAAGTATGCTAAAGCGTAAAACTTACAGTGTACTGCAAGCCAAAACAAAAGCTAGTTAGAAACAATGCATGATCCTAACTATGTTAGATGCCTAATGCAACACATGCAATAATGCAATTAATAGGCTCGGCTATCCAAGATGGCATATGAATGCAACACTTGATAGCATGCTTTGAAACACGTATTCAAGTAAGTGTATTGAAATACGATGCAGTTTGAATGATGCGCCGAGCCCAGTGCATGCAAGACAAATGAATGATGCAAACATGCAAGCATAAGGTATGCTAATCAAAATATGCCCTAATCTAACCATCGAAAGCGGTTTAAATAAAAGGGAGAAAGACATGGGGTTGGAAGATATGCACACACACATGCACCCTTATTACAACATTGTGCCCTCTCGAAGGAGGGTCCGAATGAATGAGCTAAACTAATCTAAGCTAAGCTAAGCTAACTAATCTAATTAAACTAATTAGACTAATTATTACACAACAAAATTGAATAATTATTACAACACTTAATTAATTAGCGCACTAGTTAATTAAATTACAAAACCAATGTACATTAATTAAACATGTAAAATGCTAACTCCACTGCTTTAGCTCTGCTGGGAAATTAGAAGATGCATGCATTCGGTTTTCGCCCCGAAAAGCCCACCAGTTTGCTCTTGAGAGGCTCTGTTTGCAGGGTTTCTCTAAGAACTTTTTGCTCTGCCTTACGAACTCACTGCTGAGGAAATGCACCAGTAGCCTGCCGGCCATGAGGGCTTACTGCCGGCCATCTGCCAGCCAAAGGGTGTTCTGCCGGCCAAGGATGAAGCCACTGCTGGCCATTGATGAGCAACTGCCGGCCACTAGTGTGCTAAGTCACCAAACTGCAACAGAGCACAAATAGAGGAAATAGAGGGTTTTCCAAGGACATGTTTGTACTATGCCCCTCTTTATCATCTCAAAACATCAAAGGAGAGGCACTCTTGGATCCAAAACCACCAATCAAGCATGTTCAATGCATGATGGCCAAAGATCCAAGTTATACACTTTCAATAAATGCACAAAAGCAAGACTCTAGATATCACCCCCCCTATCATGCATGATCAAGGGTGATGGAGACAAAGGAGATTGGCTCATTTCATCACTTGGAGTATGAAATGGACCAATCTACTTTGTGTTCAATATAACGTCCGATTGAACACAATGCAATGCAACACAACAATGCTTATCTTTGTCATGTTTTACTTGATTCATTTTTTGTTTACACATTTTAACTTACCAATTAATCCTTTAGTCAATTTGTCCAAGGTGAGAGTCCTCTAATGAGAGAGGGTTTAACCAAAGGATGGTTTAAAACATGAGAGAGATCATGCCTTTGACTAGGAGGAACCCTCAAAAGAGGGTTAAAGCCATTTAAGCACAAACTCTAACTCATGCTTAAACACAACCTTAAGGCCAACAAACCCTCAAAACAAATTGAAAAATGAATAAATGAGGGAGGTTGCAGATGTTGCAGTGCTGAAATGGTATGCTCAAGACACTAAATCATGTAAGCAATGCATGCAAGACATGTTCAAAGCCAAAAGCATTAGAGCTAGTGAAGGACACAACACTAGAGGTATGCAATACAATGCTCAAATGACCAAACCAGCCCAAAATAGAGCTACATCATGCCAAAACAGTGGCCTAAACATGCTGAAACTTAGGCACAAAAGGCAAGAAAAACATGCTCGCATGTTGGCTCATAAACAAGACACAAAGCACAACTCTCAAAAGCAATGAAAGAGTGGAATATGTGAGAGTGTGACAATGATGTATGCTCTGAAATCACATGCTAAATGATGCTATGGCATGCAAACAAACCAAGCAAAGCATGCTAGAGGCTTTAAAACACAAAGCTAGTGAAGCCAACTACACTACAGCCATGCAAGGCAAAACATATATGACCAAGACCCCTCAAAACAGAGTTAAAGCATGCCAAAATATGAGCAAAAAGCATGCTGAGATGGAGCTAATACAAGCTAAAATGATAGGCTAATTCATTAAGCATGTTAAGCTAGTAAGCATGATTACACTACAAGTGTAAGAAACAAGCAACAAGTGACCCAACCAGCCAAAAACAGAGCTAAAGCAGGTCAAAAAAGTCACAAAAACATGCTGAGATTAAGCCATGAGATGGTAGAAAAACATGCTCACATGTTGGACCATCAACACTTGCAAATAAGACACAAGAAGGGGAGGCCACCCCCTCCTATTTTGGACCTCAAAACCAACTTTCTACCACTAAAATTCCCCTAGAATTCAGTGGTTAAAAGGCCAAGAAAAGCTTGTTTTAAAAGGCTTTGAAAGATAGCACAAAACTTAGCAAGCAAGCTATAAAAAAGGGTGGACCACCCCTAACTCCAAAAAGGCCTTAAACCACCATTTTTAGACCTTAAAAACATAGGTTTTTGTAGTTGAAAGCTAGGCCAAAAACAGCATGCAAATGTGGCCAAACAAGTGTGCAAAAATAAGCTTAAAAGAGTAAAGTGATTACCTTTGAAGCAAAGCACACAACAACCACTTTTTTGAGCTAAAACCAGCTTTGAGAGCTCAAACAAGACCTCTAAGAATCTTAACTCCAAGATGAAGGTGTTTGGCTAAGGGTCTTAGTGCAAATGTGTAGAGAATTCTCACCTTCAAGCACAAAATAGGAAGAGAGAGAGGATTCTAGAGAAAGAGGCAGGAATTTTGCTCACAAAATTCTGTAGAGAGAGAGGGATTTTAGAGAGAGAGGCTCCCAAACTTGCTGACCTCCCAAAATGAGAGATATGACCTTCATATATAGCAATATACAAGCCTCAGGACGAAATATCTGAATACAGGACAACTGGAGCAATGTGGGAACAGCTGGAGGTAAATATCTGCAAAAAAAATGAGTTTTGACATCGTTGGCCGGCAGGGGATCATTGATGGATGGCACTACATCATTTCTGGCTGGCAAGGATCATCAATGGCCAGCACTGCATCATCCATGGCCGGCACCCTTCACCAGTGGCCGGCAGAGAAAATCTGCTCTCCAGGTCCAACTTCAAGCGGGCATAACTCCTTCATTTGGACTCATTTTTAGGTCATTCTTGTGTCAAAATTGAAGCCCCAGAAGTAAGCTTTCCAATGGAGGTAGCCTCACATCAAAATTCCAAGTTTTCTAAGAGGTATCCCTCTTTTAGTGAAGACTACTTAGTTTCGGTTCAACCAGATTCATGCCTAACTTCTCCTCAACTAGTTTTCTTGCCTCCTCTCCTTTTTTCTTCAACTCCAAACCCCTAAACAAGGTGTTTTAAAAGATTTTTCAAAGAGTTCATCTCTCTTTCATTCATTTCCACTTTGTCCTTGCTCGGTTTACCGAAAAGCGCAACATTTAACGAAATGCGAGCCTCGGAACATCGTAGGAACTTTTTCAAAAAATGTTTCGAAAGAGAGGGTTTTAAGGCCTAAATTCTTTTGGGTCAAAATCGTTTTAGTCCAAAAATGGGGTGTAAGGTTGGGATTCGACTCTCTCCTTGCTGAAGAAATCGAACCTTTGCACTGCACAACTTTCATCACCAAGTAAACAATCAATAGTGCCTAAGTCTTAAAGGCGGTCAAAAATGTGGTGTCTACACTCACCTTATGCTGCTGTGGATCTTCCTCTTCTTCTTGGTTACACTTCCAAACCACAGGTACTACTTTTCTCCCGGGCTACGTTTACAACTTTCCCTATTCTCCAACAAGGTGACAGACTAGGTTGGTTCAGTATCCAGAATTGAGAAGCATACAAGCCACCTCAACCTATAGGGCTGCCATACAAATTTCAAGCTGAGGATACACCCCTGGGTATTTAAACCAGACTTTAGTCCTGAAAATTCCAAACATTTGCATTCTAAGCCTCAGCCATTCGAATTCTAGTTTCCACCGTCTCAGTTGATCTCCTAGGAACTCACTACAAACACAGTCAGGTGGCTATACCAGACTGCCTGAAGTTGTTCGGGCACAACAAACACCAAAGGAATTGCACCTCTAGAGGATTTAAGGTCTCCTAGACCCAGTGAGTGCACAAGACAGTGCGGGTGAGGTGAATGCACAAAACAGTGCGATGCAGGTGCACAAAACAGTGCGATGCAAGTTGCACAAGACAGTGCGGTACAAGGTGAATACACAAAATAATGCGATACGGGTACACAAGACAGTGCGATGCAAGTTGCACAAGACAATGCGATACTAGTGCACAAGACAGTGCGATGCAAGGTGAATGCACAAAACAGTGCTATATGGGTGCACAAGACAGTGCAACGCAAGTTGCACAAGATAGTGTGATATGAGGTGCACAAAACAGTGCAATGTAAGTGCACAAGATAGTGCGATACAGGTAGAATGCACAAAACAGTGCGATGCAGGTACACAAGACAGTACGATGTGAGGTGCACAGAACAGTGTGATAGATAATGTAGTAGATGAATAGAGTGACATACTCCAACCACGCTGGAATCGTGAAAGGAGGAAGAACAAATCCCAATACGCTGAAATCGTGTAAGGAAGGGAACACTCTAACCACATTGAAATCGTAAGAAGAGGAAGAATAAATCCCAAACACGCTGAAATCGTGTAAGGAAAGGAACACTCTAACCATGCTAAAATCGTAAGAAGAGGAAGAATAAATCCCAAACACGCTGAAATCGTGTAAGGAAAGGAACACTCTAACCATGCTAAAATCGTGAGAAGAGGAAGAATAAATCCCAAACACGCTGAAATCGTGTGAGGAAAAGAACACTCTAACCACGCTGAAATCATGAGAAAATGAAGAATAAATCCCAAACATGCTGAAATCATGTGAGAAAAGGAACACTCAAACCACATTGAAATCGTGAGAAGAGGTCCTAAGAAGACCGCTCAAGGTCGCGTTCCACGTGTCCTGAGATAATTTTCAAACACGCTGAAATCATGTGAGGAAATGAACACTCAAACCACGCTGAAATTGTGAGAAGAGGTCCTGAGAAAACTACTCAGGGTCGCGTTGCACACATACTAAGATACTCTAATCACGCTGAAACCGTGAGAAGAGAAAAATCACTCAGGGTCATGCTCCGCACACCCTGAGATAAAATAAAATAAAAAAATCGCTCAGGAACACGTCTCACACGTCTTGAGAAAAGCCCCAGGAGACAATGATCCTAAACGCTGCTCAGCATAAAAGGATAAATGATACAAGATAACACAAGATGCAAATGAATACAATAAGTGCGATGATACATGTTACAAGCAATGTAGTGCATGATGTTTAGAGAATGCAATAAAGAAACAAAACAACGTTTTAGAAAGCACCTCATGGTGCAAATGGCGATGAACAACTCTACTCTGACAGGGATCTCCCTCTTGTGTTCTTTGAACTCTTACCTTCAATTCACAGTTCAAAGGTCCTCAAATATTGACAAGGGGTAACATCTACATGTAGAAGCCATGGATGCCGCTTTGATCGCCATTCTGACTTGAAATAGGCTTAAACTCGGGGTTGAGGTACACTCATACTCCAGAGAAATGGCGAGGCCTAAAAGGGTGCACCTAGAACGTAATCTTGGAATTTGCTGAAAGTTGAAACACACTATGATGCTTCAAATTTTCCCTCTTTTCTTTTGCTTTGCAGTCCGGAACCTATGTAGCTTCAGATAGGTCCTTGTTTTATTGCTCTCTCTTTTGACCTGGGTTGGACCCTGCAGTTTTATGAAAGAATGAATCCTGTTTTGCAGATTATATTGAGCATAGCACGACACTCTGAGCACAAAATAATCTATTTTTACAAACTGAAAATGAGTTCTTAACCGGGTATTGAGCCTACGACTGACCACAGTACACCACAACTCAACAAAGGAAAAACAAGGTAAGAATAACACAACTATTGACACTCACTGAAATCAAAACGACTCAAAACAAGAATCAAAACAAACAAACCACCAAACACAACACTTGGATGTTTTCCAATGGTGGGAGACCCCTCGGTTCGTGGGAAGCCTGTTTCTCCAGGTATTGTTTCCTACAATTTTCTTATTTATGGTTCTCACATCACTTTGGCCCTCAATCTCTTTTTCTCTGAAAAAGCCCTTTCCTCACTTTTTTCTCTCAGCACACATCTCTCTATTCTTTAATCTCTCTTATTTTTTTATCCCTTCCCAGGTGTGGTTGATGGATAAGCTGAATGTTGTGGACTCTTGCCCCTAGCATTATGCTAGATTCTACTTCTTTCGCTCACAACTAGTGAGCTTTCCCACAGAGGGGTTGTGGTGAGACTGGATGTGAAGTAAGTCTGCAACTAACATCGGTTGACGATGCCCTTGGCCAGTTTGGACGTGATCAAACTCGTCCAGATGAGGGAATGGAATACCCTGCTCCATTTCCAGTTCGCGCTTCACACTTGGTTCGATGCTTCACTGCTTGGAGGACGAGAGAGCGCTTGGCCCCCTACTGCTAACTTTAGTTGTGCCTTTTCTGGCAAGTGTTGATAACAAGGAAAAGACAAAAAGCCTGACTCAACTGTGCCCCTGGTTCATCATTTCAACCATATTTTTTTTTGTGTTTTTGGCTTCTACTAAAACAATTTTGACCAACATGAGAGTTAGATTAACATGTTTGTTTGACTTTCTACTTTGAAATCATGTAAGTCAGGCTATCAGCACTGAAAATTTTTCTTTTTGGGTCCAAGAAATGGTCTAGTTTTGGAAAAATGAAATAATTTTTGAAAAAATTAGTTAACTTCACTCAAAATCTTCAAAACTGTTTTTGCAAATGGCCACTACCCGGCCAACGAGAAATTAACTCTTAATGTGACACCCTAAATATGTAATTAATATCACAACCAATCACGATAATAATAATAATAATAATAATAATAATGGGTGTGATAGTAAAATAAATAATTAATTTTCTGTTGGTATGCGATAAAGTGTAATTTAATTAGAGATTAGTTTGTTTATATAATTATGTTAAAGAACTAGGCCAAAGTATAATTACCGCAAATGTTAATTAGATATGCATCAATATATGGAGATTTGTGATCAAAATCTAGAGGGATTTAGGCTGTGGACACATGTTGGCCTGATGGCACTATTCCCTCCCTATAAATAGAGAGGAGTTGAGCAAGATCAGTGCGAAACAAGAGAGGAAAAAACACGCAAGATACTGGAGGTAGGAAACTGGTAGTAAGAAGGTTTGTGATTGTGGAAAGTAAAGGCTAAGGGTCAATATTAAGGTGAGTTATATTATACCTTAAGTCACCATAATATGTTTTACGTATGTTTTGAGTTACCATAATTTATTTTACGCAATCTATGTTTTATAAATTATATTAATATTTTGATTACGTTAATTATTTTCGAAACTCTATTTACTTAATGGATATGTTTGTTTAACTTTTAGAAATTATTTGACAATAATTTTATAACCAATTATGTTTGGTAAGTACCACCACGGAAGTCCCATGCCTTGGAGGACTTAAATAACCATTGGCCTCTGTTTGGTCACTTTGTGGTCCTCTGTTTGTCATAGATCCATTGACCTCTGTTTTGACTGTCACTCCAGTGACCTCTGTTCTGTTCTATTTTGTACCGTGGTTATGGTTATTTATTTACGTAATTTCTGTATTTCAATTTCTGCCATGTAAATAATTTGTTTATTCAAATTATGTTATGTAAATATTTTAGCTTAACTAACTATCCATGGTTATTTTGTGTTCCCTATACTCTTGGCATAAATTTCTCACTCTGGTGTATGGTTATAGCAGTTACCCTTTCAGGTGACGAGATGTAAGGAAGACTCGTAACCTCATATAGTGGAACTCGTACAAGAATTGATGTTGATCCGTTATTTTGTTTTTTTTCCCTTTTATTACTTTTGTTTTTTTACTGAAGGCCGGTCACTGAATAAAAAATAAATAAAAGCCCTATAGATGTGCTTTCTTTTATCAAAATAGTCGAATGAAGTTAATTTTCTGTTTAATTATTTTCTTACTTCCATTTTGCCTCCGCTTGCGCCATTTAATTTGTTACAATTAGAATTATTAGTAAGTTACGATTCCAGCCCTAATCCCCTAGGGTTGGGTCGTGACACTTGAGATGCACAACCTCAGATCTGAACTTGATTTGTCTTGCAACTGAATCTTCTAATGGAATAGAACAATCGATTTTGAACAAAGATGAGCCAATTTGCACATGGATAGGATAGCCAAGTTTGAATAAGGATAAGCCAACCAACATGGATGAGACAAGCAGGTTGAAAATAGTTGGGGCCGAACTTCATAATGAAGTTGCCTACGTATCCCAAAGATGGGAATTAGGTCATATGTAGTTCCCGGGTTAAGATGCACTAGGGTATTAACACTCTCCTTTTGCACTCTAACTTTTGCCAAAGCCGCCCTTCTAGATTTTCAACCTTGCAAGCTCTATTTTTCCTTTTCATTTTTCTTTCTTCTTCTTTTTCTTTGCTTTTTTCTTTGTTTCCATTTTTTCTTCTTTTTTCATTTTTTCATTTTTGTTCTTTTCTTTTTTTCTCTTTCTTTTTCTTGCTCTAATTTTTGCCTAGGTCGCCTTTTCCGGGTTTTCGGCCCAACGAGCCTCTCAAGGTCAAAAAAGTTTGACTTGTCCATGTTGATCAGCCGTAGGATCTCTAAGCCATCTAAATCCATGAGAATGACTGTTGTTCGCTAATGATGTAGTCTTGATGATGTAAGGGCCTATCCAATTGGGTCTGAATTTGTCCCTAGTGTCGTGGATAGGAACTTGATTGTCTTTCAGCAAAAATTTTCTTCTCTCAGATTTTGGGATTTAGCTTTCTTGCCGATCTCCATTGGTTTGAGAAATGACCCATTTTTAAATCTTTGAGCATATCTGACCTTTTTGCCCCTAGTTCAAGGGTTGTTTCTCATCCAGCCATGCAAGCTTCCTTTGATCACATCTGACCTTCTTGCCCCTAGTTTAAGGGTTGCTTCCAATCCGACCATGCAAGCCTCATATTTTGGTTGATCGTTGAACATTCTGAAAGGTTCAAGGTTTGAAAGCAAAAGGGTCGAGTCTCAAGGCCCAGAGTGATCCTATGTTGTACAATCTCAAGATCAATTCCAGGCATGTCTTCGTAGGACCACGCAAAACATTTTTTGAAATCTTTTAATAAAGCAACTAGTCACTTAAGTTCTTCTAAAGACAATGTAGGACCAATCTGGATCAAGCCTGGATCCTCCTTAGTACTCACATTAACAGATATGATTTCATTCATTATGGGCTTAGCACGCCTCTCTTCCTCTCAGTTGATCAAATTTTTGCAAATCTCAAGGAATTCATCACTCTTTGTTTTCACCACAGCTTTGGAAACAGTTTTGAAAAACTTTAGTCAATACAATTATTTAAAGGCCCAGAAAAGTAGGTGAAAAGTACTGCCGTTTCATTCACATCTGCTGGCTCAACTAGCTCAGTGATAGAAACAGACGCAAAAGAAATAGTGAAAAAGATAAACAAAACAAAATAGTGATGTCCGAGGTAACACCCCCAGAATCACCTAACTCTGACACAACAAGACTAACTCAACACCCAGTTCAGAAAGTAAAATAAATAATATTTTCAAAGTGCTAAAACAGTACGTGCTATCCACCACATCTGGAGTAAAATGAGCGCCATCAGCAGGTGGTTCATCCCCGGTCACATAGTCACATTATCCCCTAAGTTCATCGATCCAGCACCGATAGACTTTGTAGGACCTAATGGAGTGATGACCTTATTATCAATCAGATCTTGAACTTCATGGTGAAGACGAAAACAACCGTCAGTGTCATGGCCTGTTTGTTAATGGAAGGCGCAGTACTTACAGCATTATACTTGGCTGGAAGGGGATCAGGGAGAGGTCGAGGGTCAAGGAGTTTGAAATGGCCTTATCCTATGAGGATTTAGAGAGCTTTGGATAGGGGATTGAAGGTGCAGTTACCAATCCTAACAGGATTGACGGAGAGCTTGGTAGCTGTTGACTGGGTTTGGAGATCTCCGACGGGTGTAGGATTGGAGCTGAAAGAGGTGTTTCTGGTACGGCAGCCATTTTCCTAGCTTGCCCCTTGATTCAAAATGCTCCCAACCTGAGTGACAAAAGTGTCATCCACAGTCTTTACAACAACTGCAAACAATTGCTGTTTGTTCAGCCCTTTGAACTTCAAAGTCTCAATAGCACATCGGAGATATGCATTAGGGTCGATACTTGCCTCGATCTCGTTCTTGCCCCTTGCCTCCACTTTGCCAAGGGATCGGGTCGCTATATTGGAGCAGAGCCCAGTTGTTGTCGACATGTCATCACCCAGGCTTGAGATAGCTTCAAATTGGCCCTTCTCAATTGCAGCTCCCCTAAGATTGGAGAGCCTTTGGCATGTGATGTAGTCAATGATGGAGCTAATATCCCAAAGGCTAGATCTGTCACAGTTCTCTAAAGATCTTTAATCATGCTCTTTAGCTCAGAAATAGTGGGTTCATGGGTGTAAGATGATTGGGGTTCAAGTGCATCCATCATACACAAGTCCGTGCTTTCTGGAATGAACACCTCAGGCTTGGGTAAAAGGGCTGAGTTGATGTATATGCTGGGGTTATAAGTGAATGGCAGTGTATGGATTAGGTTGAGGTGTGGAGGTAATGAGTTAGTGGTGGCCTGAGGTTTTTTTGGTGGAGCTATGATCTCTTCATCAATCAGATCCCGAATCTTATGATGGAGGCAGATGCAATAGTTTGTATCATGACCCAGTTGTTGATGATAAGCACAGTGTTTAGCGGGGTCATGTCTTGGTGGAAGAGGATTTGGAAGGGATCAAGGTTCTAGGAGCTCTAGGTGCCCTTTTTCTAGCAACGTCTTCAAGGTTTGAAAGAGAGACATGTAAAGAGGATGGAAATTTCGGGCTTGGGGCCGAGTTGAAGTGGTTGGGTTTTGGCTATTATTAGTAAAAGAGTTTTTGATAGGAGTAGTGACAGTGTTTACTTCTGAGCATTTTGCAGCTGTGCTACCACTAGTAGTAGCATTGGAACTGCGACCAATATTCTTCATCAAAGGCTCATTACCTTCCACAATGATCCCTTGTCAAATGGCATCCTCGATTTGAACTCCAATTTCATGGAGGTCCTTAAAGTTAAATAGTAGGAGGACTATCATTTTCTGTAATAGTCTTTCATGCAAATTTCTAACAATGATACGGACTAGCTCTTTCTCTGGAGGCCTATTTGCCATCATAGCTGCCTTTGCCCTCCATCAAATAACAAACTCTGAGAAGCCCTCCTTCGATTCCTAACGCGTTGCCTCAAGATCACAAGTTGTGACCTCGATCTACGTGTTGTAGGAATATTGGGCAACGAAGGATTCGACCAACTCCTGCTAGCTCTGTTTCACAGAGTCCTTCAATTTAGCATACCAGATGGCAGCTATTCCAGACATGGTTCGGCCAAATAGTGATAACTTCTGAACTTGGGTCAAACCCATTGGTCGCAGGATATCAGAAAATAGGTGCAGATGTACCATTGGATCTCCAGAGCCATCAAAACGGTCAATATGCGACATCTTGAACCACTCTGGCAAAGTAACAATGGATTCAATATATCCATCATCAATATCCGAAATGGAATTGACCATTTGTGCCTTCTTGAACAACTTTTCTAGTTTATTGACTTTGAGTGCGGTTGGGTCAACCTCGAATTTGAATGGCGCCTCGGTTTGATAAATCGGGGCTTAAGAAGCTTATACTGGGTTGGGTTCTACTAAGACTGGGAAAACCAGATTACCCTAGGTTTGCAGATCTTGCGCAGCGGTAGTATTAGCAGTGGCACCGGGCATAGGAATAGTCGCAGTGGGCACATATGATGCAGAGGCCGCTGCTGGCTATGGTTGTTGTTGCTATAGCCTAGTTATAACCTCGGCCTGACAGGTTGCGTCCTGCTATAATGTCTCAATTGTCTGTTGTAGTTGGAGTATTAAGTCCTCCATATTTACCGGGGGATACTGTGCCATTGGAATGGATGACTGTTCTTGATCTGGACTAGAAGTAGATGCTTGTTCTTGAACCAGACTGAACACAAGTGAGCTAAGAGTTGATTGCTATAAGAACTGGACTGGTGAATTTTGCCTGACCGTTCTTTGCCTTGTAACCGGTGACCTAACAAACACTGGCTGCTCTTGAACTAAGTCTCCGACCTAACAAAGTCTATTGACACGAGTCCAAAGTACCTAGGGGATATCAGAGCCTTCTGAAGCTATAATGCGAGGACTACCTTGCAAAAGAGAAAACAAACAACACCTCAGCCTAATTCCATTAGAACAGATATGATCACAGCTGAATGAATGTACTCCTTACTGAATTTTGCCTCAAAATAAATACCAACTGTGCCACAAATATGAACTCTCCTGTATAGTGTCACTATAAAGCACATACCAGTTAAGAGAGAGCCAAAACACCCCTATGAGGGAGTAGGGTTACCGTGTCCTAGTTTTGTCATGAACTAAGTTTCATTATTGCAATCAAGCGGTTTTACACAATCCTGCATTCGGGTGAGTATCATGTCCTAGTTTGGAACAGTCACTAGGGCTTTACTATATGCAACTAGGCCGAATGGTCAAAAGGGATACCTTAACAAGGCTACCTAATATACCTCTCACACCTAACACCGAAAAGTGAAAGGACGATCAAACGGTACAGCGGTAATCCAGATCCAAGGGTTGTGTTCCCATCATGGTAGAGCCCACGACCGCTCAACTTTTTGGCAGGCTTTTAGGCAAGCCTCTAGCAAACTGTCCAGGAATAGTAGATGGCAAACACAGTGACTTATGCACACCAATGCAAATGCAATGCAAAGAACATATAAGTGTAGATAAAATTTCACATCATAAAGTTCAAGTCAAGTTCTCTAATTTCTCCAGTAGAGTCGCCAGAAACTGTAGCTCGCTTTTTGTGCTCCTTTCGGATACGATAGCCCTATAGTTCGGACTCCCGTGGTTCTAAATCTGATCTCACAAATGCAATGTGAAATAGATAAACACAAAAGAGTCCAAATCCGATAAATCTTTTGAAAAATCGATTTTGAATCAAAATGCCAAAAATGGACTGCTTTCCCAGATACAGAGTCGCCACCTAAATATTTTTAGAAAATTTAGAAAACCCATGACTTGTACCAAAGGCCACGTGTTCGTCATCACCAAGATTGTTTCGACTCGGGGACTTAGGTACGAAAGGAGAAGGTCATGAATTGAGCACCCCACTCGCCCGATCAAAGATCGGCCTCTATTAATCATGATGTGATTCTTATTTACATTCTATGCTCTTGTTCTAATTATTAGACTAACATTACTATGTATTGCACACAAGTATAAACTAATTTGCAAAAATTGGAACACTTTGATTTCATGTTTGTTTTGAAAATGTTTCGAATATGTACCACTTGAAAAAGTGATTGCATATGAACATTACTCAATTTATTCCAATTCAAACAATTAGCCTTTATCCACAGGCATTCAAGCAAGTATATCAATTAAGCACTTAGCCTCATGGAAAGCATGCTAGACATGGCAAAAATCACACGCATGCAATATGCTAAAGCAAAAATGCTCACCTAGTACTTTGAGACGAGCCAAAAAAAACAAAAAGAGTTAGAAAACATGTATGCTCCTAACTAATGCAACACATGCAATTGTGTAACTAATAGGCTCGTCTACTAATTATGTCATGTGAGTCAATTTGATAGCATGCGGTTTTAAACATGTTTTCAATAAAGTATGTAAACGACAATGCTTTGTTTAGAATAATGAATTGAGCCTCAATGCATGCAAGACAAGTGGATGCAAACATGGGGAATGCTAAAAGACACATGATGTTCTAAACTACCCATTATAAGCAAGTAAATAAAAGAGAGAAAGACGTGGGGTTGGAAGATATACACATTATTACAAATTTGGCCCTCGCACAAGAGGGTCCGAATGAATGCCCTAGCTAATTACTATGAATTAACTAACTATTACAAACCAAATGAATAAATTAGCTAAGCTATTTAACTAATTATTACAATAACGAATTAACTAACTACTTTAGCTAATTAATTTAGTACAACACAAAACTAACTAATTAGTTACAAGTTTGCTATTTACAACATGCTACTATTACAACATTATTTCACGGATCCCGAGAATCGAGGGATGGTTTATGCATGGATGCAGGTTTCCACTCGAAAAAGCACTCTGTTTTGTTACCAAAATGCCTTGGTTGCAGAGTTAGAAAATTACACTATTTTTCCACCTCAACCTCTGCTCTGCTGGAAAAGGGACACTGCCTGGCTGGAAGAAGTGGCCGGCAACCCAGAAGTAGTGGCCTGCTGCCCAGTAAAAGTGGCCTGCCGACCACTAATGTTGGATCTTTCCTACAGCAACAAAGTACAAACAGAGCACAAACAGAGCATTCTCAAGGGATGTTTGTCCATCATACCTCTCCTTATCATCAAATAGCTCAAAGAAGAGATAGGCTCGATTCGTAAGCCATCAATCAATGCAATTGCATTGCATGATGACTTATGAATCAAGGGACACAATTTCAATAAATGGTAAGGAAAGACCAACAAAACCTCCTCTCTATCATGGATTGATCAAGGAAAGTGATTGACCTTGGAAACTTGAATCATTTCATCACCGACAAGTGTAGTGTGAAATGACTCGAGTCTCCATGTGTTCAATTAACGTTCGATTGAACACCAAATTATTTTATTATCTTGGTCCATTTTAGTCCAAGTTTTATTACTTCATCTTAACACCTTTCCATTCCTTAATTCATTTAGTCCAAAAATGAAAATTGTCCTCTAATGGAAAGAAGTGTCAAACAAAGGGTTGTTTTAGGCATGAGAGAGATGTCATGCCATTGGTAATGAACCTCTGAAGAGATTAAACCATTAAGCACAACGACCTCAATCTCAAGCTTAAACAATTCATCGGTTGAAACAACTCTCAAAGCAAATGAAAAATCAAGAAATGAGGGAGGTTGCAGAGATGCTTAGAGGTGAACACGAGTATGGAAAGCAAGAAATAAAGGCTATCAACTCAAATAGGTTGGTAGCTAAGGCCTAAATCACCAAGCCTATGAGGACCATTGCACTACAAGTATACTATACAAAGCATAAATGAAGCTAACTCATATAAACAGTCCTAAAACAATCCTAAAAAGTGCTGGAATTAAGACAAAAACAACTACAACAACTAGCTAAAATATTGAGGGATTAAAGCTAACACATAAGCACAAGGAGAAGAGGCTAACACCTCCATTTTTGGGACATTAAAACATGATTTTTGCCTCTAAAAAACCTCTGAAAATTAGTGGTAAAAATCTCAAAAAAAGTTAATGAGAATGTGGGAAACACAAGGGCAAAGGCCTTAGAAGTAAGGTTCAAAGAAGGGTTGTCAACCCCTCTACCTTTAATGAACTTAAACCACAAGTTTCAGCCCAAAAAGACAGGTAATAAACAGCTCAAAAACAGCAAGAAAAGATAGAAAACTAGTATAAAGATGGTACAAAAGCACTAGAATGTATACCTCTTGAAGAGGAATGATTCCTTGAGTTATAAACCACTAATTTCACACTTTCAAGTGGCTCAAGAGCTAAAATACAAGCTCAAATCACCTCATCAAGGAACTCTCTAGGTTTGGTTTAGAGTGTTTAAGCAAAGGTTATGTAAATTGCAAGAGAGAGAGAGAGAGAGAGAATTGTAGAGAGGGAGAGAGAAATTTTCCAAAATTTTGCTCTCCAAAATTTTTCTAATCTTGGCAACAAAAGAGAGGGTCATCTATATATAAAAATATATAAGAGACCCTCGAAAGTATCCTTACAAACACAGCTGGAATGGTGCATACATCTGTAGGGACAGCTAGCAGAAAATATCTAATTTTTTGCACTAGTGGCCGACAGGCCACATTAGTGGGTGGCTTGCCATACTAGTGGGTCTACAAGTCCCTGGATGCTCATGCCTGAAAAAGCACTGTTTGGGTCCAAAACAAGGCACAAGGTTTAGAGGTTGAGGTTTCCTACTGAGACAATCGAGCATTTGACAAGCGTACACATTCATCATTGAGTGATCAATCAGTGGCGCCCAAGTCTTAAGGGCCGTAAAAAATGAGGTGTCTACAGCCATCTATTCTTACTAAGTTTCCACAGACGGTGCCAAATTATGAATGTTGATTTCTGACCTCACAACCAAACACATCTCTCTACTGAAATCTAGGGAACTTAGTTGGAGAGTATGCAGCAAAATAAATTAAGTCGAACACCTACACACAAGAGAGTGAGAAATGCCGCAGTGGTTCGTCTACCCGGAGGCACTCCAATAATCAAGTCAGTCAACTTATCTCACAAGGATATCAAACAAGTGAATAATGCACAAGTAAAAACATACCTTAGACTCACAGTGGTGTCTTACTTGTATAATAATCAATGGCCTTGTCCCCTAGAAGTCTTATTTCATAAGACTCAAGCACAACACTTACCTCAGACTCTTAGTTAGATAAGAATGATCCCTTTAAGGGTCTCATCTTCATCCGAACTAAGCGCCTCAACTTATCTAGGACTCTTGTCCTCTATCTAAATATCTCGAATTCCGATATTACCGCACTACATCTCGGCAATATCACAATCATCTCGACAACCTGGCTCGTCCACGTGGCACCTCGATTAACCATCTCGATCATGTAGACAACCCTAAAAACACATCTCCACAGTTTTCACTTTTTATGTAAATTCACACAACAAATGAAATGCGTACAAGTAAAATTCACTATATTTAGAAAATAAATAATGTCAAAATAATCAAAATATTGTGTTTAAATTTTAAATTTATAAAAAATAAATAAATAAAAATAAATTATAATTTTTTCATAATTTTTTTCTTCTCTCTTCTCAAATCCTAAATAATTAATTTTTAATTTATTCACATAAGAAATGTTTCTCGAGAAACATAATAAATAAAAAGGGCATGGCTCATAAGGTGGTGTTTGGCAAGTGATTTTGTAGCTAAAATAGTCACAAAAGACAAAATAGGCTATTTTAGCCACAACAAACAAAACATCACATCCAACCCATAATCATTACATTCTTCTCTCACAAGAAAAGTCAAAAAAGTCAAAAAGTCAAAAAATCTTTTCCAGACTAAACTTTTTAGCCCAGGCTAAAATAGCTAAAATAGTCAAAAAGTCAAAAAATCAACCCACTTCTCAAACTGAGGCTAAGGCCTCGTTTGAGAACAGGCTATTTTAATAACTTTTTGACTTTTTACGAAAAGATGAGCAGAAAAGTAGAGAGGTGATGTGACTAGTTTTAGTTGACTTTTTAACTAAAATAGTCAGTCCCCAAACGAAACCTAAGTCTTACTAGGTTGGTGGGAAGCAGGACAAAGAATTTGACGGGACTAACGTTCAACCTTTTTCTTTTTATTTTGGTGCCAAAACAAAATTCTCCGTGAACGCATTTGCGGATCCTAACTCTGAGGTAATCTATTGACAGTTAATTCAAAAATAATTGAGGCAAATAATTGGTCCACACAAATTTTTATTTATAACTTTTTCAATAGAGATTATTTTTAAATAGTAATGATACGTTCACCAAATTTAGATATCCTTTAATATGTTATAAATACATTATTATAAGTTATGGAAAAACTGGGTTCATTAAACTATGCAGTGTCACAAAATGTTTTTTTTTTTTTTTTTTTTAAATTGATACTTAAATATAATCATTACAACATTATTAGTTCTTAAATTGGACATTGACGATTAAAATGATTTTTCTATTTTTTCTTAGTTTGATTTTTTTAAAAAAAAAAAACTCATAAACATGGAGCTTTTCTAAAACCCCTAACCAACTGATCTTTTTAGTGAGCTGCAAAACTCTCAAACTTTTAAATATTCCTTTGCCCAAGTTTTCAAATATTCCCCGCTAGAGTTCGAATATCATTGACTATTTTTTTCACTTTTCCCTTCCAAGAAAAAACTGTGAATACTGAAAAAAAAAAAATTTACTATTTAACATCAATTTCGTCGCCTGAGAGATTCGAACTCTCGCGGGGAAACCCCATGTACTTAGCAGGCACACGCCTTAACCACTCGGCCAAAGCGACGGTTGTTGAACGGAGGTGTATTTAATTTATATTTAAATATTAATATGTAAATAGCATATAGCCAATTCGGTAGGATCATGTTCAGGTCATCAAAAACGCTTGGAACCCTTTTTAGGAATCCCACAACTCCCTTCAGATCTCAACTATTGATATATATGTGAGACTTACACTATCAATAGTTGAAATCTAAAGGAGGTTGTGGGGGTCTCAGTCATTGTTGTTCATATCAAAATTATCTCAACACTAACCCAATCCATTTATTACTTTATGTTATAGTGTCGCATTAACGTGTCATGTCAAAAAAATTCACTATTAAATTAAAATATCAAATGTATGAAAAAAAAAATTGAAAATTTCTTCACAAATTAAATTTAATGAAACTAATCTTTATTAAATGAAATTATTTATAAAAATATTTGATTTTAACTTAATTTGATTTTTTTAAATTTGATTTTCTTAATTTATAAAAATTATATTTTATTACTATATTTTTTACTAGATTAACTCACGTAATAGACAAAAAATACATTAAGTTCAATTAAAAGCAAAAACAAAATCTATATTAAACTTAAAATTATATTTTACATACTTTTTAATAAATTTGATGTAATTATGTAAGAGATCAAAAAATGTCATGATACTCTTTAGTGGAAATAATATTAAAATGTGTAACTAAGTCTTCATTATATAAGTTATCTGTGTCAATTTCATATTATACAGATTTGATACTAATCCAATCTGTTTAATATTCGTATTATCAGGTCATGTCATGTATGTAGTGGCGAAGCCACATGGTGATCGGAGGGGTCATGTGCCCCCTGGATTTTTTTATTTATTTATTTATTTTTTTTTTTCATATGTATATAAATAAAAATTTAAACAAAAATAATATTTAGAATAAAATGTCAAGGGCATTTTTAAATTTATGAAAACAATAGTGATTGTTTTATTAAAAATGAAGTGACTACAACAAATTATATTTTTATGTATGAAAATTTTGTGTAAAAATCTCAATATAAAAGTAATATTCATCATTATTGATATGTAAATATAATTAACCTCACTATATATATGTAAAAATTATTAAAATATTAGTTATATTTGTATGTGGAGTTCACCATTCATATGTTGCTTTACTATTGGTTGGTGATATTATATGTAATAATGACGTGATATCACTATTATATGAAATTTTTACTCAAATTTTGTAATAATTTGATTTATCTTATCATCATATAATTTATTTTACGACTAAAATATATAAATTTTTTACATTGTCCATGATACACTAGTTACACGCAATACTTTCTTTCGATTTTACTCGAAATTAATTGTAAAATTTTATGTGCAATATTTTTGTAATAATTTATTTAAGTTTTTGTACTTAATATTAATTCAAAAATTATTATTATCTTCTTATTGTTGGTTTTGGAAAAAAAAATTAAAGTTGTAATTAATAAGGGAAAATTATTGATAAATCCTATTTAGAAGTGTTTTAGCCTAAGAAATCCATGAAAGAATTTTTTAACTCATTTAGTCCCATGTATGTATAATTTTATTCCATAAAGTCTTTTTTCTTGATTTACACTATTTTCTTGGACACTTATGCCCTTATATTTAATTTTGATACCCTTATAAATATTTTTTGAACAGTTAGCAATTTATGATGTGAACATTCATATTTTAAAATTGACATTGGTAGGAATGTAAAATTGGCCCGTGGACGGTCGAAACCCGTCAGCGAGCCGGGGCGGGCCCGGCCCGTTGACAATGTGAATATTCACATTGACATGTTAACATTCACATTAATAGGAGTGTAAAATTGGCTCGCGTCCCGTGGCGTCGCGAAACCCGCCCGCAGTCCATGGACGGCCCGGGGCGGGCCCGGTCCGGACCGTTGACAATGTGAATATTCACGTTGACATGTTAACATTCACATTGATAAAAGTATAAAATTGGTCCGCGGCCCATGGGCGGCCAAAAGCCTGCCCGCGGCCCGGGGCGGGTCCGGCCCGGCCCGTTGACAATGTGAATATTCACATTGACATGTTAACATTCACATTGATAAGAGTATAAAATTGGCCAGCGTCCCGTGGGCGGCCAAAAGCCTGCCCGCGGCCCGGGGCGGGCCCGGCCCAGCCCGTTGACAATGTGAATATTCACATTGACATGTTAACATTCACATTGATAGGAGTGTAAAATTAGTCCGCGCCCCGTGGTTGCCCGAAACTCGCCCACGGCCCGTGGGCGGGCCCGGCCCGTTGACAATGTGAATATTCACATTGACATGTTAATATTCACATTGATAAGAGTATAAAATTGGCCCGCGCTCCGTGGCTACCCAAAACCCGCCCACGGCCGGTGGGCAACCCGGGGCAGGCCCGGCCCGGCCTGTTGACAATGTGAATATTCACATTGACATGTTAACATTCACATTGATAAGAGTATAAAATTAGCCCGCGCCTCGTGGTTGCCCGAAACCCTCTCACGGCCCATGGGCGGCCTGGGGCGGGCCCGGCCCGGCCTGTTGACAATGTGAATATTCACATTGACATGTTAACATTCACATTAATAAGAGTATAAAATTGGCTCGCAGCCCATGGGCGGCCAAAAGCCCGCCCGCGGCCCGGGGCAGGTCCGGCCCGGCCCGTTGAAAATGTGAATATTCACATTAACATGTTAACATTCACATTGATAAGAGTATAAAATTGGCCCGCAGCCCGTGGGCGGCCCGAAGCCCGACCGCAGCCCGAGGCGGGCTTGGCCCGACCCGTGACAATGTGAATATTCATATTGACATGTTAACATTAACATTGATAGGAGTGTAAAATTTGTCTGCTGCCCGAAGCTCGCCCTCGGCCCGGGGTAGGCCTGGCCCGGCCCGTTGACAATGTGAATATTCACATTGACATGTTAACATGCATATTGATAGGAATGTAGAATTGGTCCGTGGCCCGTAGGCTGCTCGAAGCCCGCCCACGGCCCGGGGCAGGCTCGTTTGGGTCCGTGCCCGAGCATGCCCGAGACCCTAGGCTAGGGCCTAGGCCATCACTTTGAAGCCCGGTCCGGCCCATCGGCCCGCTTAAGGCCCATCGGCCCGCTTAAGGCCCATTCAAGGCTCGGTCCGAGGCCTAGCCCACCTGAGGCACAATGTCTTTTTTTGTGGAAAATAATAAAATTTTGGTAGAAAAAATTAAAAAGAATTAAAAAAAAATGGCCAGGCCCGCCCAAGCCCGGCCTAAGCTCGAGCCTAGGCCCAGGCCCACCGACCCGACCCGAGGCTGTCGTCTTCGGGTCGCGAGCCAATTTTATACTCCTATCAATGTGAATGTTAATATGTCAATGTGAATATTCACATTGTCACGGGCCGGGCCAGGCCCGCCCCGGGCAGCGGGCAGGCTTCGGGCCTCCCACGGGCCGCGGGCTAATTTTACACTCTTATTAATGTGAATGTTAATATGTCAATGTGAATATTCACATTGTCACGGGCCGGGCCGGGCCGGGCTCGCCCCGGGCCGCCCATGGGACGCGAGTCAATTTTACACTCTTATCAATGTGAATGTTAACATTGTCACGGGCCGGGCCGAGCCGGGCTCGCCTCGGGCCGCCCATGTGACGCGAGTCAATTTTACACTCTTATCAATGTGAATGTTAACATGTCAATATGAATATTCACATTGTCACGGGCCGGGCCGGGCCCGCCCCAGGCAGCGCGCGGGCTTCGAGCCTCTCACGGGCCACGGGCTAATTTTACACTCCTATCAATGTGAATGTTAATATGTCAATGTGAATATTCACATTGTCACGGGTCGGGCCGGGCTCGCCCCGGGCCGCCCACGGGCTTCGGGCCACCCACGGGCCGCAGGCCAATTTTACAGTCTTATGAATGTGAATGTTAATATGTCAATGTAAATATTCACATTGTCACGGGCCGGACCGGGCTCGCCCCGGGCCGCGAGCTAATTTTACACTCCTATCAATGTGAATGTTAACAAGGTCGGGCCCCTACACATTGACGATATGAACATTCACATTGACGGTGTGAACATTCACATTAGGGGTATTTTGGTAATTATGTCACCCATAGGACTTATTGAAACATAAGAAAATAATATGAACTAAATAGAATATAAGTAGATACATTAGGGGTATTTTGGTAATTATGTCACCCATAGGACTTATTGAAACATAAGAAAATAATATGAACTAAATAGAATATAAGTAGATACATTAGGGGTATTTTGGTAATTATGTCACCCATAGGACTTATTGAAACATAAGAAAATAATATGAACTAAATAGAACATAAGTAGATGAAAAGGGTATTTTGGTCTTCTTATCTCAAATAGGACCTAATGGAATAGTCAAAAAGAATATGGGTTGAATGGAACATAAGTAATTAAAGATGGATTTATGGAAAAAGCTCCCAATTAATAAGTACCCCTTCTAATTTAGTTTCTTGGCTCTGCCACTGCATATTCATTTTAGGAAATGGTTAACCCTACCTACTAACTCCATACCATGCTGTGTCGTAAATTTTTACCCTTACAATTTAGAATAGAATAATTGTTGTTAAACAAATATTTGCAAAATGATAAGAAATTCTTGAAAAGGTGATGGAAAAAGTAAATATCTAAAATTAAAAGTTTTCACATAATGTTAGCATATTTTCTTTGCATAGAAGTGCTTGCCTTCATAGGTTTTTTTTTTACCCATTGGACTTGATTGAAGCCTTGATCCACTTTTGGTATAGGAATACTGCATATTTTCGTTTTGGGAATTTCGAGCTCACACCTACCTTAGTGGAATTCTCCCGACTCTTGGACCTCCCGCATGACTACAACAAGTTGGTATAGCCATTTGCATCGAAGTCGTCGCGAGGTCTACCTTTGAAACTTCAACATAGTCACTCCTTGGTAGCTCCTTGCTACAAGCAGCCTCTTGTGTCCTTTTGTAGGAAGTCGTTCCAAGTGTTTTGCGATGATTTGAACCGTTTATATTGTAGAATTCGTTAAAAATATTATTCATGCAAAAAATCAAGTTAATCATATATTCATAACCCATGATTAGGTCTTAATTGTTTTTAAAAATTTATGAAAGTTATGTTAACCGTTAATTTTTATAAAAACAAATGTGTTTTGGTTATAGGGTTGCAGCTATCCAATTAACTTGATTTTTTGTATAGATGATCTACTCGATAAATTCTACAATATGAACAATTTAAATTATCAAAAGAGGTTCGGGATGACCCTCCACAAGGGCGCATAGTAGCCTGCTATGCCCAAAGGCACAACAGGATCCCCAAGTCCGTTGTCTGGGGCTTACTCACTTCACTCGCACTCGTTCAATAGCGGTTTCTTCATTCTTTAGATTAGTTTTTTTTCTTCACTTGCGCAGGAAGTCAAACCGTGATTGGATTCGTTGTACATTTTTTTAGTAATGAAATTCTTACTTACAAAAATAATTTAATTAAACATGGAATCGTTTGTAATGGAAGGTTATGATTAAACTTTATAGAAAGGTTCACATTCATAATAAATCTTAATTTATTGAGAGGGTAATTTATATAGTTAAATTGGGCCGAGTTGGGCAATGGGCCGTTAATGGGCCAAAGTAGGAAAAGCAGAGTAAAAGAGGCCTTGAAGTTAGTCCGGTCCTGAAGTACCTATTGTTATCTCGGTCCAGGAGAGCGCTGTGGTTAGTTCGGTCGCCCGGTTGGCATACTCAGGAGGATAGTCCGGTCACGGCATAGCTAGCTCGGTCGGACCTACCTAGTGGTTAGCATGGTCCAAGCAACACTATGGTCAGCACGGTTTGAGCAGGAGGAACCGAAGTAAGTGTAATGAAAAGAAGAACCGAACTAAGTGTAGTTCGGACTATTCTACGGCTTAGCATAGTCATGCTTACTTCGGTCATATTGGAATCCGGCCATGGTAAAACTATCTCACTTGGTTTAAGCAGTGAGGGGGGTATTGAAAGATAAGCATTATCTTTCATAAATATGAATCCTAGGAGGACTCTACATGGAGGAGTAAGAGTCCTACTAGGATTGTGCCACGCGGAACCTACAAAAGCTCGCAAACATCACCTATAGAGGGGTAACACAACTTTGATTCCCGAATACACAGAACTTTTGTCTACTTGTCTATTTTGCTGACTTAAGTATCGGAGAGGTTTCCGGCACACACCCGCCGGCTAGCTCACGTTTGTGCTTTCAGGAAGTAAAGCGGCGACGTACGGAGGAGCGCAGACTTGATCAACAGGATTATACGAGAAGGTTTATTTCTTTCCCGTACAATTGGCGCTGTCTGTGGGAATACAGACAAGAACAAAACCTCTTGATCAAGCTTTTCCTCTTTAGAATCAATGGCGTACAACGAAGATTTGCCACAATCCGCCATTGACGGACAAACACCAGAGGGAGGTGCAAGGCGCGAAGGTCTACCTTCTATCCCTCCTATGGCGGATTTAGAGCCACAGCGGCAGAATCCTAGGAGGGATGCGAGGGGGAGAAGGCGGACTAACAGCCCCCATCACTCTCGTTCACAAAGTCCTGAGAGACAAAGGCGGAGGATTGATCCTCAAACTCTGGAGGACCGTGTGAAGGAGCAGGACGAACTAATACGACGGATGGCGGCGGACATGGAGTCCATGAAGCGCCAGATAAAGGGAAAAGGAGTGGCAACAGGAGAGGGACGCAAAGGCAAGACGTCCCCTCGCCACTCGGAAGATTGTAGTAGACATACCACGCCATCCCAAGTAGAGAGTAAAAGCCTCAGGACAGGCGACACTCAATCCAGAACCTCCAGAACTCGTTACTCCAGGTCTGAGAGAACGAGGACTGAGATGTCATACATTGAAGGAAGCACCTATCGGCCCTCGCACACGCACCAGACAAGATCCAGGCAAACGAAGTTGCCCAAATCATCCGACCTACGTACCGTGCTAGAGGAGAGAGCACGATGGAAGGAGGATGCCAGGGCGCGCGATCCACACAGAGTGTCCGCCCTTCAGCGGTTGGCTCCTCGGACGCATGGAAGCATCGAGGTTGGAATGCCAATACCGCGTCCAACCTACGAACCGATGGACAAAGCGTTAGCGAGGCTGCAGACCTCGCCGTTTGTTCCTACAATCGAAAACGCGCCCCTACCATCAAGCTTCCTTCAGCCCAAATTCACTACATATGAGGGAAAGACAGACCCCTACTCACACTTGAGCCACTTTCGCCAGGTCATAGCTATATACCGGCGAAACGAGGCTTTGATGTGCATCCTCTTCCCATCGGTGACCTAGGCTTGACTTGGTTCGAAAAACTTCCAGAAGGCAACATAGCCTCCTGGGCGCAATTGGCGGAGGCGTTCGTAACAAGGTTCAGAACAAACACCAAAACTCCGGTGGAGATCGACCAGCTACTCTCCATCGACATAGGCGACAAGGAGACCCTAAGATCCTATAATAGTTGCTACTGGGAAACCTTCAACCAGATTGGGGATTGTCCCACCAATCTAGCCATTGCACAGTACAAAAGAGGCCTTCCAGTCGGGAACAGACTAAGGGACTCAATCACCATGACACCGCCCCTCACCATGGAAGCCTTGATGGAAAGAGTGCATCAGCACATCAGGGTAGAGGAGGATGGCGCACGTGCCAAAACAAAATCTGGCACAACCGCAGTACCAGAGAAAAAGGCCTCAGCAAAGGTCAATACGGTAGACCGTCCGAACAGAAACGGACGAGGCAGACGAGACAACGGAGAGGACCAGGATAAAGGATGGTTGAGAGTCCGCACTGCCATAACCATGGTATTCAAGAAACCGATCTATTGGATTCTAAGCGAGATACGTGATGAACCTTTCATCAGATGGCCTGCTAAGCTAGGAGAGGCTCAGAAGGACTACGACGAAAGGTCACGGTGCACCTTCTATAAAGAAAAGGGCACCGCACTAAGAATTGCACGCCATTGAGACAGCACCTGGAGGAGTTGGTGGCCGCAGATCACCTGGATAAATACATTAAAGGAGGGACGTAACCAGCCCCCCAGGACCACAATAACCCCAACGGGATGCCAATCGACGCCCCACCTCAAGGCATAATCAACGTGATACATGGAGTTTTCAAACCTGAGCATGTATGTGAGCTCAGAGGGTCAATCAAGAAGGCTAAGCACTTAAGAGAGGTACTAAGTGCACAACCTACCGTAAAGAAGGGGAAGACAGAGGCCATGAACATCATGTCTTTTTCAGATAGAGACTTGGCGAGGATATATTGCCCTCACAATGATGCCCTGGTTATCACTCTCCGAGTCAAGGATTTTGACGTCAAGCGGATTCTGATTGACCAGGGTAGTTCATGTGAGATAATGTATTACGAAACATTCAAGCAATTGAAGCCACACTTGGCGCCTGCCGTATCCCCCCTGATTGGATTCAACTCAATGCCGGAATGGCCAGTCGGCAAAATAATCCTACTAGTCAGAGTAGGAAGCGTGACAAAACAAGTGGAATTCTGGGTGTTGAAAGTCCCTTCCACTTACAACATAATCTTGGGAAGAACATGGCTGCATGCCATGCGATCGGTAGCGTCATCCTACCATCAAGTAATGCGGTTCCCCAACGAGGCTGGGGTAATTGAAGAGGTCTTCGGAGACCAGATCATGTCCAAGCAATGCTTCGTCACGGTGAATGGCAGTCGCGCTGCCAAAGGATATGTTCATTCGGTGGAAAAACCTGAGAGTAATGAACTGTTCGCAGATGTTGGCAAAGCAGCTAATCAAAAAGCAGTGGAAGACTTGATAGAGGTAAGAATAGATGAAAAGAACCCGGATAAGTTTTTTTTGCTCGGTTCGTCGTTGTCCAGCACTGAGAGATTAGAGGTCTTGGAATTTTTGACCTCTAACATCGAAGTATTCGCCTGGACACCATACGACATACTAGGCATTGATCCTAACTTCATCTGTCACCAACTCAATGTCCACCTATCCACCAGACCAATCATTCAGCGCACCCGCAGATCAACACTTCACCACGCCGAGATAGTGGCGGAAGAAGTAGGAAACCTACTAGAAGCAGGAGCTATTAGAGAGGTGCACTACCCCAGATGGATTTCCAACACAGTCGTGGTACCAAAGAAGAATGGCAAATGGCGTGTCTGCGTTGATTATAAGACAGTCAACAAAGCATGCCCAAAGGACAGCTTCCCCCTACCACGAATAGATCAACTGGTAGATCTAACGGCATGGCACAACCGACTTAGCTTTCTGGATGCATACAGAGGCTACCATCAAATCGCCATGCATGAACCAGACCAGGAAGTCACGTCCTTTACAACTCCAAGACGACTGTATTGCTATAAGGTCATGCCCTTTGGCCTAAAGAACGCAGGAGCAACATTCTAGAGAATGGTCACCAAGATGTTTGAGCCATTGTTAGTCAGAACAATGGAGGCTTACATCGACGACATGGTGGTCAAGAGCAAGGATGAGAACAACCATCTCAAGGACCTAAGTGAAATGTTTGAGATCCTGAAGAAGCACAAGTTGCGCCTCAATCCATCCAAGTGTGCATTCGGAGTAGGATCTGGAAAATTCCTGGGCTTCCTGGTAACCAACCGGGGTATAGAGGCAGACCCCTCTCAGATCAAGGCAATTCAGGATCTGGAGAGGCCAAACTCAGTAAAGGAAGTATAACACCTCACAGGCATGGCGGCTGCGCTCAATCGGTTCATAAGTCGGTCGTCAGACAGACTACGACCATTCTTCCATGCTCTAAAAGACAAGTTTGAGTGGGATGAAGAATGCAACCGCGCTCTGGAAAACTTGAAAGAATACATGTCTTCTCCACCACTGCTTGCCACCCCAATACCTGGAGAAGAACTCTTCCTGTACCTAGCAGTCTCTCAGCACGCAATTAGCGCAGTGTTGGTCCGAGCGGAAGGAATCCAATATCTACCCATTTTTTATGTCAGCAAGACATTGCTGGGCGCCGAAACAAGGTACTTGCCACTAGAAAAACTAGCATTGGCCTTGATGATGGCCTCAAGGAAATTGTCACACTACTTTCACGCCCACACCATAGTCGTCCTCACAGCCTTCCCATTAAAAGCTTTGTTTGAAAGGGCGAACTTCTCTGGGCGAATCTTGAAGTGGGCAGTAGAGTTGGGACAATATGACATCAAGTTCCAACCCAGGACCGCGATAAAAGCTCAAGCTTTGGCAGACTTTGTCGCAGAATTCACCCCTGGAAGCCATCATATCTGCCCAGTCGACCTGACTGAAACAACCAAACTAGGGACGGACGTTGACGTCGAAATAACGCAACCCCCGGTGCTGGTTACCCAGGCAGGTCCCAAGGCAGGCCAAGTGAAGTAAGGGAGGAAGAAGAAAACCACACTACACCAAGTCAAGACTCACCAACAAATAAAGACTTGGTACAACCAGATAATAAGGGGCAGACAGTAAACATGGACTCTGAAGACGACACCAGCAACGTTCTTGACCCCAAGACATCATCTGATCCCTCCACTTGCAGGAAGTTGTTCGTCGAAGAAATGTGGAAGCTCTTTGTGGATGGAGCATCCAACCGGCATGGAGCAGGACTCGGCATAGTCCTCATCTTTCTAGACAGCCTAGTAGTGGAGCAAGCAGTCAACCTTGGCTTCCCAGCATCAAACAACGAAGCGGAGTATGAAGCGCTTCTTGCAGGCCTCAAATCAGCATTCTACATGAAGGCCACCGAGCTAATGGTTTACAGCGACTCACAGCTAGTGGTAAACCAAATATCAGGCGACTACGAGGCAAAGGACGACAGGATGGCTAAGTACCAGGAGTTGGTCAGAACAGAGATCAAGAAATTTGAAGTAGTACGGATAGAACAAATTGGCAGGGAAGAAAACAGCAAAGAAGATGAATTAGCAAGCTTTGCTTCAATGGCAGATACTTCCATCCCTCATCCATTGCTGATCGACTACCTACCTAGACCAAGCATTGAAGACCCTGAAGCATAAGAGGTATGTTGCGCCGAACTAGGCCCTTCTTAGATGGATCCCATCATACTGTTCCTGAAAGATGGCACCCTACCGGAAGAAAAGAAAGAGGCCAACAGAGTCAGAGCAAAGTCGCAGCGATTTTGGCTCTCCCCATCATCGGCATTATACAAAAAATCATTCTCAGGACCCTATCCAAAGTGTGTTCATCCCAGCAAAGTAAAAGCATTCTTATTCGAGATACACGAGGGTGTATGCGGAAGCCATCAAGGAGGAATATCATTAGCATACAGAGCAATCTCGCAAGGATATTGGTGGCCATATATGCAAGCAGATTCAGAAAAGTATGTCAAAAAGTGCGAAAAGTGTCAAAAGTTTGCACACCAAATACACCAACCTGCCAGGGAACTCCTACCTTTAACCAGCCCATGGCCGTTCACAATGTGGGGCTTGGACATAGTAGGGCCACTTCCAACAGCACCAGGCAACAGAAAGTTCTTTCTTGCAGCAACCGACTGCTTCACAAAGTGGGTGGAAGCAGAAGCCTTGGCATCAATCAAGGAAAAAGATGTGAAGAAGTTTGTCTGGCAGAATATCATCACTCGATTTGGCATACCAAAGGCACTAATATCAGACAACGGCACACAGTTCGACGGCAGAATCTTTAGAGGCTTTTGTGAAGAGTACAAGATAGAGTTCTACAATTCTACACTGGCATACCCCCAAGCAAATGGTCAGGCAGAAGCATCAAACAAGGTAGTCTTGGACGAATTGAAGAAAAGGTTAGAGAAAGCCAAAGGCAAGTGGGCAAAAGAGCTCCCTCATGTTTTATGGGCTTACCGCACCACACATCGGCGGTCAACAAGAGAAACTCCATTTCCCTTAGCCTATGGTATGGAGCCAATAATCCCACTAGAAGGCGGCCTCCCCACAATTCGAAGCGAGAATTTTGATCCAGACTTGAATGGCAAAGCCATAACATTGGAGCTCGACCTTGCAGAAGAAAGAAGAGACAGAGCACTAGTTCACATCGCCTCATACCAACAAGAATTGTCCAGAAAGTATAACAAGACAGTACATCCAAGGCAATTCAAAATCGGAGATTGGGTACTGCGCAAAGTGATGGGAAACACCTTGGTACCGGGAGATGGCAAGTTAGGGCCTAATTGGAAAGGACCTTACAAAGTGGTTGGATTAGCAGGCAAAGGGGCATACCACCTAGAAGATAAGGACAGCAAAGCAATTCCCAGGCCATGGAATACTGCCAATCTCAAATTATTTTATTTTTAGCTTTTTTCTTTTAAATGTGTAATTTTTTCTTTCTCAATAAAACAAGTAGTTTTCTTTTCAGTATAGACGTTTCCTTCTGTAAAAGTCCGTTTTAGTGAGTTAGGTGAGTTCGGGGCATTAAAAACATAGTTGGCTGGAATAACCAACTGCGAACCTTCCTAAGCCCAGGATAAAGATCCAGGCTGCAGGACGTTTGGGCGGAATAACCAAACACTTTATTCTAGGTTGGCTGGAAAAACCAACTTAAAAGTTGGCTGGATTAAACCAACACCCTTCCTAAGCCCAGGATCAGGATCCAGGCTGCAGGACGTTTGGTCGGAATAACCAAGCATTTTATTCTAGGTTGGCTGGAAAAATCAACTTAGAAGTTGGGTGAATTAAACCAACTCTTATTACTCTTCAGCCGAAGTAAGGGTATAGGCTGAAGTATAGTTGGCTGGATTAAACCAACTTAGAGGTTGGCTGGATTAAACCAACACCCTTCCTAAGCCCAGGATAAGGATCCAGGCTGCAGGACGTTTGGTCGGAATAACCAAACACTTTATTCTAGGTTGGCTGGAAAAACCAACTTAGAAGTTAGCTGGATTAAACCAACACCCTTCCTAAGCCCAGGATAAGGATCCAGGCTGCAGGACGTTTGGTCGGAATAACCAAACACTTTATTCTAGGTTGGCTAGAAAAACCAACTTAGAAGTTGGCTGGATTAAACCAACACCCTTCCTAAGCCCAGGATCAGGATCTAGGCTGCAGGACGTCTGGTCGGAATAACCAAGCATTTTATTCTAGGTTGGCTGGAAAAACCAACTTAGAAGTTGGCTGGATTAAACCAACTCTTATTACTCTTCAGCCGAAGTAAGGGTTTAGGCTGAAGAGTGGTTGGCTGGATTAAACCAACTCTTAGTACTCTTCAGCCGAAGTAAGGGTTTAGGCTGAAGTATGGTTGGCTGGATTAAACCAACTCTTAATACTCGTCAGCCGACGTAAGGGTTTAGGCTGAAGTATGGTTGGTTGGATTAAACCAACTCTTAGTACTCTTCAGCCGAAGTAAGGGTTTAGGTTAAAGAGTGGTTGGCTGGATTAAACCAACTCTTATTACTCTTCAGCCGAAGTAGGAATATCGGTTAAAGAGTGGTTGGCTGGCATGGCCAGTTTGATTACAAGATTAAGACCGGGATGAATTATCTCTGCAAGAGAGTGCACTACTTCATATCAGAAAGTGAAATACAAGTTTGGAGTTCAACCGAAATAAAAGTCAGAACAAAAGAGCAGATTTCATTAAAAATTCAAAGCAAATACAAAGGGTGGGGCCTCAGCCCGGTCACAATTTCTTTCCAAAAGCAAAGGAAAAAAGCAAAAAGAAGAAAGGTACAAAGTCAGTTAAACAAATCATCCAGATCGGCATCGATATCAACCCGGAGCCCGATTTCTAATGGAAGTACGGTCTCGTTTGCAAGCTCAGTCTCAGTAAACAGCTCGTTGGTCAGGTCTTCCACCATTGGCTCCAACCGAACTGACTGATCGACGGGATCATTGACAGCCGGGGTATCATTTGGCACGGTTTCTTCTTCATCATCATCTAAGTCCTCAAGAAATTGTTGTTGAAAGGCAGCAGCATATTCCATCATAGAGCTTGGAATGAAGTATGCCGGAGTGTTGAAAACCTCGGTCTCTAGACCGTGACCGAGATGCTCTACCGCCGCCCTCCAACCGCACTTGAAGAAGAGATCCTTGGCAGCTTTACATTGTTTAATGTAAGTCGCCTCCCCCTCCTTGAAACCCCACAGCTCGGCGTCATCAACACTCTTCTTCAGCTGCTCTATCTCGGCGTTTTTCTTGCCTTCAAGTTTAGCAAGCTCGCGCAGATATTTGTCTTTCATAACGGCTGCAGCTTTTTGTTTTTCTGCCTCAGCCGAGCTAACAAGTCCGGTCAGACGACCGTTCTCGGATTTTAGCTCGGCTATTTGCTGCCTGGCTTGTTCTAGCTCGGCCATCTTTTCTGTCACTTCGGCCAGGGCCTGCCTTGTAGTCTTACGGAGTTCAAGCACTCGCTTGTGAGCGATGTGGCTCTTCTGCATGGCCTGCAAATAGAGGGGAACTTAAAATCACACCGAGATAAAAGTTGTGCAAATCAGAAAGGTTAAACAAAAACAGCTACTTACAAGCACCATGGATTTAGTGGTCGAACAGATGGCCTTCAGCTCGGTCAGATGCTGGTGGTGCTCCATGTCTGCTGGAAGGCAGACACTCTTGGCAAGGTTGAATGCCATCATGTGATCCTTCTCAGCAACCACCGAGTCAGTATCCTGAATGTCTCGGTTCTGGAAAGTCATTTTCAGAGCCCACTTGGAGGAGCTAGGCCGGTCAGAACGCTCCGGCTGAGGGCTTGGAGGAGGGCTTGGTGGAAGGATGGTTTCATCTTCATCAGCTAGGCGTTGCTCGGTTTGGGTAGTCCGGGCGCGCTTGCTTGGGCGTAATGAAGAAGGTTGTTGAGAAGGGAGGGCCACCACGGCCTCTTGAGTTTGGTTCGGCGGTGGTACCTCGGCTCAGTTAGTCTCGGTTAAAAGGGCCCTTACTCTGTTCCTTTTGGCCGTTTCTTGTTCGGCAGTCAAAGGGACTAGATTTATCTGGGGCAAGGTGGGGTCCGGTTCAGGGGCGTCTTCCAGCAAGAAATCTGTTACTCTGGCCTTGCGTCGGCTACTATATCTGTAGGTCGGTTCGAAGTTCAGCAACTTGGCCCAATTTCTTTCTGGATCACGTAGTGCGGCGCGGAGAGTGTTCAGATTGGGGTAACTGTAAAGTGATTGAAGATGGGCTGAATCTGCATAGAGAAGACAACTGTTAGTACGGTCCAGGAATAGGAAACCGAGATAAAGCAGAAGCATGCAAAGAAACCGAAGTAATTATACCAGGGGTTCCTTTATTCCAATTTACACTGCGGCCTAGGATCTGGGCTTGGTGGTCTTCAAAATTGCCAGATACCCAGAAAAAATCATCATCGTTTAAGTCTTTGTCCGGTGTGTCTTTTATTATTTTTTCACGTCGGCGTCGTATTCTTAAATAGTTAACCCACCCGTCTTCTTTTGAGCCTATAGAATATTGGTGGAATAGTTCGGCTAAGCCAAGGTTGATACCAGCACGGCGGTTTAGCTCAGCTATACCATTTATTATGCGGTATGAGTTGGTGGAAAGTTGGGTTAGGCATATCCTAGTTTGCCTGAGGAATTCACAGAGTAAGGGCTGTACAGGAAATCTTAAACCGGTTTCTACGATGGAAAAGAGGGTGAAAGGAACAAAACCAGGGTTTCCCCAAGGTGTGATATCTTGTTCGGCTAAGGTGAGATGGACGTCGTCAGGAATGTTATACTCCCTTCGGAATTTGGCCAGGCCACCAGGTGTTTCTACTAAAAACCTATATTTACCCATTTTATCTTAAGTTATGAATAAATTATGCTGTGTTAGCTCGGTTGCGGAAGTGGGCTGAGTAGCTCGGTTGAGCGCTCAAAGGAGTGCCTGGGCAACCTAAAGTTTGCAAAGTGAAAAAACAAAGGTGTTAAGCACAGACCGTCGGACCGTGCTAAAGAGAAATAAAAGCAAGATATATCAAGTCTTAGCTCGGCTATGTGAAATGCTACGTGTCTTAGCCCGGTTTGAGCAAGGGTCTGGTTATCTCGGAATAAGCAAGGGATTTGGTATTTCGGTTTGTGCAAGAGGTTTGTGATCTCGATTTTGTGCAAAGGTTTTGTTAGCCCAGTTGAGCCTTAAGGGGCAGCATTCTTAGTTCGGTTTAAACTACGAAGGCTGGTTTAGCCCCAGAATGTAGCTCGGTCGGGGTTAAGGCCTTCAGGTGTACTATTGCACAACCCTAGTCCGGTTCATTAGTTTGGTTAGGGAATGGTACTTTGCCTTATTGAGACTAACGGGGTAGCGTGAAGTGTTAGTTCGGTTGGATAGTCTACCTAATTCGACATCACTACAAACAACTTTCTAGTCCGGTTGCATCATGATTCTGGATCGTAACCAATGTTTCTCAGGATATTACATGAATTCGAGTGTTCTATTGCTAGGTTTTTGCAAAAAACACAAAGCTAAGCAGAAAAGGGAAACAGGCATAATATGTTTTCTAAAACATGTAATGTATTGCAAAAAAGGTGCGACATCAATTAGAAGAAGTTAGAATGTTGGATTACTTACCAGGTTACGGCAGAAAATCGAAGGTAGAGGCAACAACAGTGAAGAACACGAGCTCAGCAAACTCAGGAGTTGAAGAAATAGAGACACTGAAAGAGAGAAGAGGAGATGAGTAATGTGTGAGAATAAATTCAAAAGAACGAAAGGGTTGGTTTTGTTAAAAAGCCCAAATTTTGGGCGAGACTGTTCAAAAAGCACGAAGTACGAAGACGACGTAATGGCTGCCTTCAGCCAATAAGAGCATGCCACGTGTCCATGGAAAGGAGAAGCGTTTCAGATGCTATAATTGAAGGGACGTTTTTTGACCAAATAGGTACAGCCCGGTGTGAATTTAGCTCGGTCGGAAAAGCTAAAAGAAGTTTTAGCTCGGCTGGAAAGGCTTAAGAGTTTAGCTCGGTCGTGAGGCTAAGGATTATTGGTTCGGCTGGTAACAGGTAATCCCTATCATGTTGCACAGATGGAATTAAGGGGCAATTGAGAGGGAAATTTATATAGTTAAATTGGGCCGAGCTGGGCAATGGGCCGTTAATAGGCCAAAGTAGGAAAAGCAGAGTAAAAGAGGCCTTGAAGTTAGTCCGGTCCTGAAGTACCTATTGTTATCTTGGTCCAGGAGAGCGTTGTGGTTAGTTCAGTCGCCCGATTGGCATACTCAGGAGGATAGTCCGGTCACGGCATAGCTAGCTCAGTCGGACCTACCTAGTGGTTAGCATGGTCCAAGCAACACTATGGTCAGCACGGTTTGAGCAGGAGGAACCGAAGTAAGTGTAATGAAAAGAAGAACCGAACTAAGTGTAGTTCGGACTATTCTACGGCTTAGCATAGTCATGCTTACTTCGGTCATATTGCAATCCAGCCATGGTAAAACCATCTCACTTGGTTTAAGCAATGAGGGGGGTGTTGAAAGATAAGCATTATCTTTCAGAAATATGAATCCGAGAAGGACTCTACATGGAGGAGTAAAAGTCCTACTAGGATTGTGCCACGCGGAATGTAGGGACCCTAGTTTTCTTAAATCATTATTTATTATTATTATGATTATTATTATCTTATTTTTTTTTTATTTTTTTTTCGGCTTTATTAATTGTGTGATTTACATGAGAATTTAATGTGTTGTTTAGTTAATGTGATATTTAATGAATTTAATGTTGTAATTAATAAATTTAATGTGTTATTCAATTAATTATATATTTATATATTTATTTTTGTTATATAAAAAAGAGGTGTTATATATATATATATATATTTATTTATTTAATCTTATATTTATATATATTATAATTATGTGTATTATATAATATAATATTATATAATAGTTGTATTAGATTAGAATAAGAAATTAGGTTATTATATATATATATATAGTATAACATGCAATCAACTAGGTTTAGGAGTTGTTAAGAAAATAAAGAATAGAAAAGTAAATCAGAGGGAGGAGGTAGCCGAGAGAGAGGGGACTGACAGGAAAGAGAGGAAGAAAAGTGTTAGGGTTTTATTTTGGTGGCTCCATTAATTTTTTAAATATTTCTTTGATCTTCAAAATAATATTATGAGTACAAAACTTACTTCTCTTGATTTGTATTTAATTCATTGTTTTTATTTATTTATTTTTATTTATTTGATGCTAGTTTGATTTTGTATTTACATAAAGATTGATTGATTGATTTTAATTATTTTGATTAGTTGTGTATGTCAGATTTAGGGGTTTTATATGGATTTATTTTATGGTTGTAATCACCCTCATAATTATTTGAAACTAAAATTAATGTGGTTGTATGAAATTAAAATTAATTAAGAACCTATAGATAAATTCCTTATACTCCACCATGACTCCATGAATTGTTGTTTTATTTGAGTGATGGTGAGAAAGAGTGTATAAAAAAAAGTGAGGATTATGAGATTTATTTGAATGCCTTAGACTCTGCATTGTTATGTTTATTCTCATGTGTGAGATGTTGTGTATATATATATTGTGACCTCGTTCTCATGAGTAGACGAGTGCTTTGATTTGCGCGCGTACGTATATGCTAACCATCCGGGGAGTGTGAGTCAAACTCGGGACGATATCCCCGTGCAAGTTTGGCTTCGGAGCTGTGTTAGGTATACGGGAGGCACATGGGATATATGTGTAGGCCGGAAGGGGAAGGCCGAAATGGTGGAGTTAAGGTACAAAGAATTTAATTATAAATTTATTAGTATAGTGTGATTGGTACTGATATGTACATGATAAAAAAAATAGTAAACGAACTTGATAAATTATGAAATTTGAGCAGAGGCATGTATACGTGATTCTAGACAACTTTTGTGTTTTAGCTTTTTATAAAAAATATCGATTAGAACTTATAATCGGATGATCTTGATTATTGTCAGTTTGATTCATTTTAGCAAAGCAGATTTTAGAGGCTGTTTTAACCCACGAAACGAGCTCATTTTTATTGGTTTCGCATAAACTGAAGTAAACATTATTCTGCACACTTTTCGTGTTTTGAAATTTTTCGAAAAAAATCATGTTAGGGCAGTTTTGGTTCGTTTTCAGCTTCATATTTCTCGATTGAATTCTGTCTAGATTTTTATATCAAGTTTTTCTCTTAACCTGTTTAGTTTCTGTTAAATTCATTCGCAATGTCTTATAGGAAATTTGATTCTGTACAACTTTTGTTCTTTGAGTTTTGATCAATTCAAATTATTTAAGTATGAAACGGTGTAATTTTATATTTTTTTTTAACAAGTTACTTATGATTAAATTATACTAACTTTATAAGTTTTGCAAAATGGTGGGTCTTACTAACTTTTTATGCAGGGCTGATCCACCATAGTTTTATTTCTATTTTGTCTATTTTATAATCAATTTATATTTCGTTGTGTACGGACAAGAAACTAAATGCCACCGTATCTGGGGAAACTACCCATTCGTCTCAGTGCGGTTAGAACTACTTGTCTTGTCCCGTGATAAGAATTAAATGTATTTTTATCTGTGTCTGGTGGACACGTGGGTGTTAAATATTGTACTCATACCAGTATACTTGTATACTGACCCGTTTTGTCTTTTGGCAACTCGGGTGCGTTCTGTTTGAGCGCAGCTGAGTTTCCTTTGCAGGATTAGTTGAGGCTACGGTGGTGACGAGAAGTAACTATAATTTTTGGGCATATCTCTTGGATTTCTTTTGTTTTCTTGAGCTTAGGATTGTTAGTAGTTCATGTATTTATTATTATTTTTTTTAATGACTTTAGTATTGGAATAATTTGGCATGGTTTGTAACCATACTTTATTTAAGTTGTTTTGACTAGTTGTTACTATTTTAATGTTGGAGGTATTTGATAGTTATAAAATTATGGTAGATGTTTTGGTTGGCGTTTAGTTTTTGTTTCACCCCTAAGATTTGGATGATGGAATATTATTGGGGTTTAGTCCGAATTTAATATTTAATTGTCCGAATTTTGAGGGCGTGACACGGAACCTACAAAAGCTCGCAAACATCACTTATAGAGGGGTAACACAACTTTAATTCCCGAATACACAGAGCTTTTGTCTACTTGTCTATTTTGCTGACTTAGGCATCGAAGAGGTTTCCGGCACACACCCGCCGGCTAGCTCACGTTTGTGTTTTCAGGAAGTAAAGTGGCGACATACGGAGGAGCGCAGACTTGATCAACAGGATTATATGAGAAGGTTTATTTCTTTCCCGTACACTTATCATTGCACTTTGTGTGAAATCGAAGGGTAAAATTGTTAGATAAAAATGATAATTTTGAGTAAAAATAAGAATAATATAGTATATACACTTTATTTAACAACACCAAAACTCAACCCTCATAATATAGCCAAACACCCAACAAGGCATGCATAGATAACCCAAGGATAACCCTAGCAAACAGTTGACAACACCATAGCTAATAAACCCATAGGTGATGTTTGTTTTAAGGGATTGAGTCATGGGATTGGATTAATAGTCTATCTGAATTAATAGTCCGTTGTTTAGTTTAAAATTTTTGTTCTAGACTATTAGCTCTAAATGTGTTGGACTATTGTGTCCCATGGAAGGGGGGTTGGGACACAAATGGAAGGATAAGGGGATATGAGATTAAGTGATGAAATGACCATTTTGACCCTCTACTATTTAATTATGTATTATATTTAGTAAAATTCAATAAAATTTAAATGTCTCAATTTAAAAATAAAATAACTTTATTTAATTTTTATTGATGTTTTATTTATTTAATTTTTTTAAATAATTTTTTATAGATATTTTATTGATGTTTTATTTTAAAATTTTGTTTATATTTTATTTAATTTCATTATTTAAATTGTAATAGATGTTTTATTTAATTATTATTATTTTTTAAAATAAATTTATTTAAAATGTTAATTAAAAATTAAATTTATATAATTGTGTAAAAAATAAAATAAAATAAAATTTTATTTAATCTAGCTAAAAATAATTAAAATATTACAGATATGTTTAATATTGTTATTACTTAGTAAATAATTGAAAATGGTAAAATAGTTATTTGAGCATTTATCATTCTCAATAATATCCCAAACAAACATAAGATTCATATCCAATCCAACTAAATAGTCATTTCCTAACATCTAAACTCATAACTAAACAAACATGAGATACATATTCTATCAAACCAAATAGTCTCCGGACTTTGAATCTTAAGATTACAATCCGATAGATTATAATTCCCCTTTATTCAATCCGTCCAAACAAATACACCAATAATAATAATAATAGTTGGCCTTAGAACAAAGCCACAAACCCTAGCAAACAATCCAACACCTGTTTACATATTCAACGGTGAATGCAAACGCAATACTTTTGTAATTTTATATTTAAATTTTTTAGATAATTTGATGATTGAGAGGTGATTTATCAATTTTGAACAGTTTGATAAATAAAAAAAATAATTCAATATTACTAGAGTCAACATATATATACATACATATATATATATATATAATTCAAATACGCGTATTATTGAAAAACAAACGCTGAGAGAACTTCTCGCAGGACCAACCATACGTTTCTCTTTCTTTTTTTAACTGTATCTCTTCTATACCCTCTCCTCCGTAAATCCTCTCTCTTCATTCACATCCACACCCCTCTCCAATATAATTTAGATTGCTTAGAAGAAAAAAAATCATACCCCAAAAAAACCAAAAAAAGAAGAAGAAACACCTCTCTCCAACTTCCTTTCTCAGGTCGATGATGACAACGTTGATGGGGCTTTTTCTAATGTATCGCTAATTAAGAAAATCAACGAGAATTGTCATTGCGAAACAAATTCATCGAACTGGGTAACTTAAAGGGAGTTTCGAGATGGAGGCACAAAGGATGAACCAATTGATGTTTTTATGGTCAAGATTGCAAAGTAATCGTGTTGCCCTTGTGGGTGGGAATCACACCGCATCCAGGTTTTGCACTCGCTAATAATTCATTCCCCTTTCGCCGCCACTCCCACCTCCCTCTTTCACGCTAGCTCTTGCAATTAACATTCTATTCTTTCTTTTTCTTGGATCTCTTTCAATACTCTCTAATATAGTTTGTGACACTTTTTCTTTGCTTGCTCATTTTTTTTTCCCCATTTTGCACTTTTCCCATCAACATGAGATTTATAGCCATGGATTTGATTCATGGGTTTCGAACTAAACATCACAAAAAAGTCAATAACCAATATAAAGATGACATTGATATGAGTACTTATACGCATTTCTTGATAATTCGATTGCCTCATTCTTGGGTTTTGAAACTGATGACAAGGACCATTCTTTTGGCATTGGTAATTGTTGCATTGCCATGGCTTAGCTCGATATTTGGAGAATTGTCTTTAAATTCTTACGGAACTAATTCTGAGGCAGATCAAGCTGCATTTGATTCGATTAATCTAGAGCTGTTGCCCTTAGTCTTTCACGATTTGGCAAACGAAGGCCTTTTGAAAGTGGGTGATAGAGCCTTGTTTGTTGGCAGTGGCAACGACGAAGCCATTTACAATTCTCAAGTTATTAGCCAAAATGAAATGGATTTGGTCTCATATTCAGACTCAGAGCGACAAAGCTCGATCCCAGACGAGACTTTCGACTTTGCTTTCACGCATGGCTTTCATGCAATTGAAGAATTCATTGACAGGACTCTCAAGGTAGGAGGTATTGCCACGATCCAACTCAGTGAGGACCCTTCGTTGGGATTTCACAAGCCATCCAACTATAAAATTGTCTACTTGCGCCGATTTGATTCCACCATTGTTGCCATGCGAAAAATCAGCTATCCCGATACAAACTCACCTAAGAAAAGGAAGTTATGCAGTCTCACATCAGAGGCAAAGAAGGCAGCCCTTAATAACCTCGAGGATGTACTCCTCGAACCACCGAGAGCGGCTTCTGGTAAATCTAAAACGTACCTTAAACGAACAAGGTACCTACCGGACTTATTGGGCGATTCACTTGAAAGCTACCCACGTCGTGTTTTCATCGATGTGGGCTTGCCAGAAAAGGATGGAGCTGCTGGTGATGCAGGATGGTTTGCGAAGCATTATCCAACGAGGAACAAGGATTTTGAGATGTACAAGATTGAGACTGTACCGGACGATTCATCATTGTCATCATCCTCTGGAAAGGAGTTGTCGTTGCCCCAAATGGGGATGTCGGATTGGTTAAAGAAGAATGTGGGGGAAGAGGAGTACGTAGTAATGAAGGCTGAGGCTGAAACAGTGGAGGAGATGGTAAAAAATAAGGTTTTAGGGTTGGTGGATGAGCTTTTCTTGGAGTGTAAGCATCAAGGACTTAGTGGGAAGAGCAAAAGTAGTAGAAGGGCATATTGGGAATGCTTAGCTTTGTATGGAAGGTTAAGGGATGAGGGTGTTGCTGTGCACCAATGGTGGGGTTGATATATATATATATATTAAGAAGTCCATGGATAAAAAATTAATTGCATAAAATAATACTGAACAGTTTCGTTCGTAAACTTGTTGGATTGATGATACATATATAGTTTTGAAGAGAGAGAAGAGAGAGATAGAAAAACTGAAGGAGAGAGAATGAAAAGAAGAGTAAGAGTGAGTGAAGGGGGAGGGGACTGTATCAAAAGTCTCATTTTGTTTTATGTTTTGATTGTGTATGCTCATTGTTCTAAGTTTGGGTTATTCTTGTCATTTTGTATTTCAAAATTATGATTATATTGAGGGGTTTATCAAGTTATAAAATTGGAGGGGTGTGACAGAATTTGGTTACTTCTCCATGTGTTTTTTTTATTATTTATTATTCTTAATTATACTTGTGACTTTCTTATAAAATGAAACAAAAATTTTATTTTTATGAATGTGTCTTCTTATGGTCTTTTTTTTTTCTTCTTCTTCTTCTTTCTTTTCTTTTTTTTTTAATCTCATGACAAAGTACGTTATCACTTCGGCTCATAACTTGAAAATGGAATCTAATTATTTTTTAAAAATAATTTTTCTCACATTGTATCTCTAAATCACTCATATATAGGGTTGTAAATGAGCTGAGCCGAGTCGAGCTGAGTTTTAATATGTTTGAACTTGCTTATTAAGATTTTAACGAACTCGAACTCAAACTCAAGCTCAATAAAAATTTAATGAACCGAGCTCGAGCCGAATTGGCTTTAGCTTGACTCGAGCTCGAGTCTGTTCACGAATCTAAACGAGTCGAAAAATTTATAAATTTATACTTGTATATAAAACTAAACTTACAACTAAAATTTTGATTATATAATTATATACACAATATATATAAACATTATAAATAAATAAATAAAAAGTTAATATTTTACCAAAATAATAATATATACTACCACTATTATATAAATGTACTATCTACAGTTAACTATTATTTACATTTATATTTTTTAAATATATAGATAACGTATTTATCTTATTTTTTTATACATATTTTTATATTATTTAATATATATAAATAATAAACATTAAACGAGCCAGCTAACAAATCAAATTTTAGAATGTTTGGGCTTGCTTATTAAAAAATTAACGAGCTCGAGCTCAAGCTTGAACACAAAAAAATTTAATTAACCGAGTTCAAACGAGCTCTTATCGAGCCGAACCTAAACATGTTCATGAACAGTTCTATTAATTTGCAGTCCTACTCATACATAGTTTATATAGTCTACAGATTTCTCAACCTACTACCAATTTATTTTGGATTTAGTGTTTGAATTTCTATCATAATGTCAGAGTTATTATTTTACCCTCTCGATTATCTTCATGTATGATAAACTTTGCATCTTGTTTGTCTCGACATTCATGTCATGATAAATAGAGTTAACACAACAACAATTTCTTTTTCCTTTTTTCTTTTTTGTTTTTTTGGTGTAGCATCTAATAATGGGACAAATGAGTAATTTGCACTTCTCCTGTCCAAAAATATTAATTGCTTTTGAGGAATTTAACTTTTTTCTTATAGTACACTTATTATACTTTAAAAATATTAACTTTTTAAAATTACTCTTTGGTAATACAATTATTACACTTCAAAAATATTAATGTTAATGAATTTAAAATAATAGCAAAATAGGAAATTCATATTATTTAGTCATTAATTTTTAAAAAGTGTTAATATTTTGAGACGGAGAGAATACTAACTTTGAGATAAAGAATCGTAAATACTAAAGGAGAAAATACATATCAAGTCATTTTTATAAAAATAATTATAGTTTATTGAAAACATTTACGGATATTAAATCTTTTCAATGCTTTTATAATTATTTTTCTAACACTCCACTTCTTTGTAATTTTCCCAATACTAAAACTATAAATGTATTCTGTTGTTTGAATTCTTGGTGAAACGTATGCCACATACCATGGGTCCATGGTCTAAGCCCAATGGCCCAAATTGGGAACATTGGCGGCTCTAAACTTGGTGGAAAAATTATTTAGGGCTTCACATGACTATACCACACACCGATTAGCAATTGTGTCTCTCTATATGTTAGATAAAAGAAAAGAAGCAACATAGAGTGATAAGTTCTACTAAATACGTAAATCACATTTAATTTGTGACGCCTTGATACTAAGGGGTAGTTTGGAATATTCTAAATAAGTGTATTTTTTGACTTTTTATGAAATATGAGATGGGTTTGGGTTGGGTTTAAAGTGATGTGGTAGAGAGGCGATATGACTTAAATAAGATAATATGATTTAAATAGGATAATGACTTTTTGACTTTTTGACTTTTTTAGTACATGACAAATAAGGCCTAAATCATTTTTCGAAGTCACCAAATAGCATAGTAGAGAAAGATTGAAGATAAGAATGCCAACCAAACGGGTTTGTAGTGTCCCATTTGTAACTTTAAAAATAGAGATATTAAAAAATATTAGAAATAGTATAATATATTATAGATAATTATTTATGATTAATAAGATTTAAAAGATATAAGATGATAAATAAATATAAATTTTATTATATTAAAAAAACAAATTAGATATTATATAGTACATAAAAATATATTAAATAAATATAAGGAAAAAGCTTCGTAGCTCGAATTTCTTGACTCGATTTTTTTTTTTTTCTTCTTCTTTCTTTCATTTTCGAACAGACAGAGGGAAGAGGAGAGGAGAAAGAGGGAGAGAAGAGAGGAGGAAGAAGAGAGGAGAAGAGAAAGATGAGGCGGCAGCACCACCGCCGTCCCCTAGCCGCCGCCGATCGTCGCAGCACCACCTCCTCGCCGATCGTCGCACCACCGCCACCGCCACCGCCTCGCCGATCGTCGCAGTAGCAGCACCACCGCCGTGGCCTCCGGCCCCGCCACCGCCTCCTCCTCTCCTGTGATTATGCCCCATCCAGTCCTCCTCCTCCTCCTCCCTTCTCTTCTTCTCCACCCTTCTTCTTCGTCTTCCTTCGTCTGCAACAAAAACACAGGAAAAAGAAAAAAAAAAAAAAAAAAAAAACAGACACCAAAACGACGTCGTTTTGGTGTCGAGCCACACATTCGAGCCACAGATTCAAGCTACGAATCGGAACCGTAAATATAATTGGGTCAGGGGCGGTGTACATCAATATCGTTGCTGGTGTCCTCGACCATGAACATGGGCCTACTGGAATCTCGAGTTTGGGCGGAACCATATAGTTTCCAATGTTTAAACTTGTTGGCCGAAAGGCAATTGGGACTGCAGTCAAATTGAATCAAGTTACTGAAGTTTGCTTTAAAAGGGGAAATTTTACCGACACCACCAAATCAACTCTTTACGCTTATTTTTTTTACGAAAAATGGTTAGGAGCACTAAAAAATGAGTATTAGGAGAAGCGCTAATGATGTGGTAGTGGGCTTCGTATACTTTCTATGTCTTGTTTTCTTTTCTTTTTTGTCATTCCCAATATATTAGTGCTATTAGTGATGTATTTTTTAGTGTAGCAATGCTAGGGATTATGAAAAATCTTTCATGAAAATAATCATGAAAGTTTTGTGACCCTTGGATTACACGTAGAATAAAGTGTCACACACTAATCAAGGTAATCAAAGGATCATAAATCTTTCATGATTATTTTCATGAAAAAAATTTCATGGTCCCTAACTTTTCTCTTTTTAGTAGTCTAAATCATTGTTGTTTTTTTACCATTTATAATTTTACTTTCTTCTTATTACATATACGATAACACCCAACTTGCCATTTTCTTCTCAAACCCAAACCCTACCTCACTCCTAATCACTACCTCCAGTACCACTCTGACCGCCACCTCCGACAGCCAACGCCTTCTATACCGGCGATCAACCCCTACAACTTTCGACCATTGTGACCCCTCTTCACCTTTCCTTCCCTATCTTCTTCTTCTTCTTCTTTTTCTTCTTATTTTCGAGTTTTGGATTCTCTTTCTTTCTCTCCCTTGATCTGTTGGTAATGGAAGAAGGTAATAGTTGGGTCGTGATGACAAGAGTAGGTGGCTAGGATGTTTGCAATAGGCTATGGTGCTCTATTTCGTGCTTTGTCAGCAGTTGAAGAGAGCAATCAGAAAGGCTTCGGTCGTGCGGGGTGATGAGAAGGTGGAGCAAAGTGTCGATGGTAGAGATGGGGGACGAAACTGGGTCATGATAGTGGTAGGATTGGGGGCGCAATAGCGGGCTGAGCTCTCATTAGGTAAAGGTGAAAGGTCATTGGTGGAAGAAAGAGTCGCTGGTAGAGGAGAGTGGGTTAAAGGTTAGTGGCCGAAGGTGGTGAAGTCACTGGAGATGGAAAGTGGGTTGCCGACGACGACGGCAATGACAATGGTGGTAAAGATATTGAAAACCTTGGAAGGGTTAGAAATTAAGGTTAGGGTTTGGGTTTGAGGGATTTTTTGGTAATTTTAAATAAGAATAAGATTGTAATTAAAAATAAGTAAATTATATGTGTAAGGAGATAAAAGGATGGTGCAAGTAGAATTACCCTTAAAAAATGGCTAAATTATGGTAGTGTTTAGTGGAGTTTTCTAAATATGATTGGAGAATAGGAGTTGTATTTTGAGTTTGTGAGTTTTAGAATTATGATTTGATTGTGGAAAATTTGTTTGGTGAATGAGTTTTAAATTGAGTGGGAAATTTTTAATGTGACATATGATATTTGATACAAAAACTTATAACTCATAACCAAATATTAACTCAAAATTCTATTCAAAGCTCATAAAAATTTTAAAAAATTCAGAAAATATTTTTTATTGAATATATAAAAATTAACACGGTCAAATGCCCAAAAAAAAAAATTTATTATTCCGGTCAACCAGCCGGACGACTGGTGGGACGACAGGTTAGTCCAAATTTTCCCGCCTTGGACAGAGTTTTCAAAATTGAACGTGGAATTAACTTTTAAAAACCGTAAACAAACGTCAAACGCAAATAAAAGAGTAGAAATATATTACAAAATACAACCAAACAGAGCTTACATTTTGCCCCTCAAATTTTCCTATTTTTTTACTTTAACTCTTGAATTTTTTTATTTTTTATTTTTTGAATTTTGAATTTTGGCCCTTCATGTTTTAATTTTTTTCCAATTACTTTTAGAACTAACTTCTGTTCAAAAATAAATAATAATTGATACATTATCTACCACAGGACGTGAATATATTACGAATAATATAATATGTATCAATTTATACACCAATTAGTGTACTAACAGATGATGTGACATAATTTTAGAAATTTTTGGTATTTGTAATTTATATAATGGATGGAGTCAATAATAATGTCATAACATATGTTGGTACACTAATAAGTAATAATGTCATAAAAATAGTACATAGATTGCTACTGCTAACTAAAATAATCAACCCCAAACCAAATAATTTTGATATTTGTGTTTGTTTAGAACATTTCAAACTCATACCCCAGTAATTAGTTAATCATGCACACCACCGTGGTTGCAAAAAATAAATTTAGTTTTGGTTCGCGGATTTTTGTTTCTGAAAAATAAATAGAAAGTGAAAAAACTAATTGCAAATATTGACTGTCTCTCATTTGGCATTAGGAGGGTCCTTTGTTGCGTTGAGGTGTTTATTTTCTCTCATTATAAGTTCTTTGTTGTAACTGTCGTTGGGTTTCTAATTATATATAATTGAATTGTAATTATTTAATTTGATATAATTATTCTTATATTTCTAATTAATCTCATATTGACCAGCAAAGAAGAAAAAAGAAAAGTTGGCCTAGTTTTCGGTCGCCCACGCACTTGCTTCACTTTTACTATATTAATTTTTTTATTAGTTTTTTTCATTTCTCAATTATTTGATATTTTTCCTTAAATCAGTTAAAAATTATTTTGAACCAAACAAATTTATTTTATTTTTCTTGCGGAGTGAATAACCAAACAAAACGATATTAGCAAAGAAGATTAATTAATAATGCATATACACTTTAATTTACAAAGAGCACCGCTTTAAAATAAGAGTTCGAGCTACCTTCAACAAATTCATGTCCTCCATAGAAAGAATGAAAAACCCATTGGAGCTTTCTTTTAGGAGTACGTGAAAAAATTCAAACCGAAAAGATGGGTTGGTTACATATGGTGACAAAAAAGGGTACAAATTGAGAAAAAAAAAAAAAGGGTGAGTAAAAGACACATCAGCTTGCGTAGAAGTTTCAATGCATTGTGTGATTGTGATTAAGATTTATAACCCTATTGGGATGATGACTTTTCTTGCCTAAAAGCGTGAAAATAATAAAGAAAAATTACTGTTGAAAATTACAACTGAAAATTTCAAAAACACCAGCCCATTATTTTCACCATATAAATTTTTGAATCAAAATTAAATTAGGATTGTTTTAGGGAAAATTACCAAGAAATCTTCTTTGAGAAACGTGTATCCTATTTAGTCTCATAACCTTTTGTTTATACTCAAAAGTCTTATAATTTTTTTCTTCTTCTCTGTCTTTTTTTCTTCTCTACCTCTTTTGCTCTTTGTAATTTTCGGCGATCGTCGACGGGCAACCACATCTTACTTCTTCTCTTTCTCTTTCTGATATATAATCACCGACGACGGAAGACTACCATCGATTGGAATTCACCAGCAACCACCGACAGCCGACTCTTTACTTCACCCTCACCGATGGTAAAGAAGATATGTTTCCGACAAAGAAGATAAGTAGATCTACTTACATCAGATCCGACTATATCTGAACAAAAATAGTTGTCGGAGTACAATCCTCTCTATATATTTGCCTCTCTTTTTCGATCTCTTAATTTTTCTACATTTTCTCTGCTATACACTTCTATTTTTATATTTTAATGGAGAAAATTTTCAAGTTCTGAACAAGTTGTTTTCAAGTTTTAGTTACAGGCGGTGAAAACTGTAAAATTTTGCAGTTTCAATTTTTTTTTTGTGCTAGAATGAATCATGGTTTAAAACTGTAAAATTTAACAGTTTCATAACATTTTTTAAAACTGTAAAATTTTGCAATTTTATAACATGTTTTCTAGTTTGATTAATAAGGATAAATGCTTAATAGATTTTTACTTTAAAACTGTAACATATTACAGTTTCAAAACTTGTTTTTCAGTTTGATCAATAGAAAAATAACATAGTATGTTTTTTTCCATTGTTTATGTTTTTTGTCATTACATTTTTATTTTCTTTTGGTTTATCAATATTTAGCACATTTTGCTATGTTGTTTGCTACAATTTCTCCATTTATTCCTTTTTTGGGGGGCAATATTATGGACGTTCCAGTAAGTCTCCAATGATGTTCTTAACGTGCAACGAATGTTCTGTGCATTCCAGCAACTTCCATTGACGTTCATAACACCCCGGCGACTTGCTGGCGATGTTAAACATTCTGGCAAGTCTCCGGTAACCGTCTGACGGAAGTTCAACGATAATGAGATATAACAGCATCTATAAATTAAAAAAAAAAAAAAGAGATTTTTTGATAACAATTAAAAATATATAGGACTAATTCGTGCAAGTATTTTGTTTTGATATTAGTGGGTTTTAAACTTTGTATATGGGACTTATTGGTAAGTTCCCCATTATTTTATATGATCGGTGATATTCCGTTGATAGTATTATTATCCCAGTTGTTGAGGTCTTAAATTGTTTTGTAAATGTGTATATATAATATATCTATTCTGATGATATAATTCGTTCCAGGTGGAACGGGTCGGACTGATCCACACTCCTCAAACCTGTGTCCGAATGACCAAGCCCACAGTGGAACCTACACAAGAGTTCAACGAGGAACGGGGAGTCCCCCAGCAAACCCTCCGACGAGCAAGTTAAAAAGAGAGATGGAATATAGAGAGATTAGAGATAAAAAGCTTAACCTTCTTCTTATCTTCGACGACTGCTTATATCTTCTAGTAATCATTTCGTTGTCCCTTCCGACCTATCGCAATGACCGAAAGTCTATGCCCTAGCTTGCCTTGTTCATGGTGAGGCCGTTTTGTCTCGACGGGGAGGGCTTATCGCAATAAATGCTGTAAGGGGCTTCATTAATGGCTGATGTGCAGTGCAATAACTTTGCAAGATCTTTGTCTACTTATGTGGTTTGTCCTTCACCTGCCACGTGTCTGAGTGTCATTGGTCCTTAATGCCATGTTGACTTCCAGCCATGTTGGGCCTCATCAGTTGAATTATGTATTGGGCCCTAAGTGGTGGGCTTAGGTTGTTCATAGTGGGCAATAGTCTTTATGGGCCTACCCATATCAGTAGTCCCCCATTCCTAAGTGCAGCTTTAGTCCAACGAAGGGAATAATGAAGAGAACGATGGTTGCTAGAGACCGGCGAGGCGAAAGGGGCCGACCATGAGGAGGGCCGACCACGATGGGTGGTCGAATGGAGGGACCAACCGACCATGAGGAGGGCCGACTGTGAAGGGTGACCGAGTGGAGGGGCCGACCATAAGAAGGGCCGACCGCGAAAGGTGACCAAGTGGAGAGGCCAACCATGAGGAGAGTCGACCGCGAAGGGTTGCTGAGTGGAAAGGCCGACCATGAGAAGGGCCGACCGCGAAGGGTGACCGAGTGGAGAGGCCGACCATGAAGAGAGGCAAATGGCAGTGCGCGGGGCTCGAGGAGTGGCAGGGCACATGGTGATTCAAAGTGGAAAAGACAGGGTAGGAGAAGGGGGCAGTGGATCGTGGGCATATACGTGGCAGGATCCCATGATGGGGAAGGTTAGGCGTTGAGCAAAAAATGAAACGATAGGTTAATATAGGGTGTTGAAAAGACAGTTTTGGCGGATATTTGAAAATTTTCAAACTGGCGAAATTTAATTGTGACCCTTGGAATAGAGGTAAGCCTTGGGCTTTTAGTATTATACGTTTTACCTATCTCTTTGCAAAAAATCAAAACATCTCAAAAGTAAACTCGTTCGTTGCCAGTGACACACCCCTACAACATTTTGTGAACTTTCTTGCGCCCACATCCGAAGCCATTCGCAGACACACAAAAGAGATGGCCCAAGAGGAAGCAACAACCGCAAGGGTCGATCCGTTAGGTGACGACGATGCGGTGGACTTGGCGGAACAATATCGTACGGAGCGTAGGGAGAGGGATGGAGCAAATCAAGCTGTACGGGCTCGCCCTAAGACAATAATCTCGGCTACGAGACCTATTAGCCAGGTGGAGCCGGACCATTGGTACACCAAACCGAACAGATCTGTACTAATAGCAAAGGAGTTGGAGGGAATAAGAAAGAAGTATCAAATTCCCTCGGAGATAGGGCTAAGATTGCCCACAACCAATGAGAGGGCCTCAGATGTGTGGCCGGGCGAATTTAGCTTGTACGAGGAGGCGTTGCGAGGGGGTTTGAGGCAACCTCTCCTCCAAGTAGTGGTGGATGTGCTAAACAAGCTAGAAGTGGCGCCAGGGCAACTGATGCCAAACGCCTGAAAGATAGTAATGGCGTGCGCGAATGCCTGGCCGCAGGCGACCGGAGGAACGGCAATGACAGTAGAGGAGTTCTTTTCCTACTACAAGGCCTCCGGTCAGCAGGAGACCTGGGTGACGCTGCAACCAGTGGCAGGGCGAGGTCTGGTGGCGGGTCTTCCATCGTCGATAAATGGGTGGAGACTGAGATGGTTCTTTGTGACGACGAACGGTAGGGCTGGGGTGCGTACAACGTGGAAGGTCCCTACCAAATCAGTCGAGTCAAAGTTAGACGGGGTGGCCGAAGACTGATTGAAGAGGGTGAGGGAATGGAGGGAAGAGAAAGGGGTGAGGTGGGACGAGCTGGTCTTGCCTTCAACGTTGTTTGCCCTGAACTTGGGGCCGCAACCGTTGGGGGGGGACCCAGCAAGGGAGGAGCTAGAGGCGCAGAGGAAGGCGAAGGAAGAAGAGGAGAGGAGATTGTTCGCCCGCGTGGACAAGTATAGAGAGGCAAATTTGGGTCCTGCTTCAAAGTTGGTAATGAGGGAAAGGATTCGACCTCGCCCTAAGCCTTTGGGTGACAAGAACCTGAGTGAGTTTGCCCCATTACCACAACCCATAGACCCCCTGAAGGAGAGGGGCAGACGAGAGGTGGAGGTGGGACTGAAGAGGTCAAAGAAGAGGAGGGTTGCCACTGAGGGGGCTACAAATGCGCCTTGTGCAAAGAAGATGAAGGTTGGTGGAGAGGACACCTCCATGGCGGAGAAGGCAGAGGAGAGAGGGGTGGGGGCTACTCCAGAATGGGTGGTTATCCCAGAGGCGCAGGAGGACAAAGGTTAAGGGGCCCAAGTGGAAGAAGAACACAAGAGTGCCATGGGTCCCAAAATGCAAGTGGAAAGTGGGTCAGCGGGCCTTGAGAAGGGGGTGGAGCAGTAGCCCCAGGGGGGTGCTGAGCCCCAATGAGAGGGGGTGAAGCTGAAAACTGCTTTCTACCACGTTGCAGCGGTGTCTGGGCAATTGGAGGGAGAAGAAAGCCCAGCCAAGACTGCTGCTGACCGGTTCTTGGGCGTGGTGGAGGATCCGGCAGTGCGCTCGATGGCGAGTTTTACTGAGGCCAAATTGTTAAGGGGGTTGTGCTTTGCTCAGATGGAGGCAACTGCCTTAGTAGGAGCCTTGCTGAACAAGGCTGCAGCTACCAAAGGCGAGATGAGGCCGTTAAAGGTAAAGTTGGAGAAGGTGGAGGCCCAACTAGAAAGTTTGAGGAGGGAAACTGCGGGATGGAGGAAGACCGCACGGAGCGTGTGCGCTAGAGGGCTGGAAGAGGCCTAGAAAGCCAAAAAAATGGAAGTGTTGGCGATGGTGCAAGGCTATTTAGTCAACCGAGCCAATGCTGAGCTGCTCGCAACCAAGTTAAAATTGGAGACGGAACGCCGTAAGGCAGTGTCGCTCGAGCTCCAATTGGAAACGAGCAGAAGAAGCTAGAAGAGGCGTAGAAGGCCAGCACCGTCACCAATGAATGGTGGGACGAGGCCATGACTTGCAATGAGGATCTGCGGGCCCAGTCGATCAAGGAAAAAGAAGAAGCAGATTCGAAGATCGCTGGGTTGGAGAAGGAGTTGGCAGACGAGCGCGCCAAGGCGGTGGCGGAGAAGACGGGGCTGGAGAGGGCCTTGGAGGAAGAAATGAGCAAGCTAGCATCTGAGAGGGCGGCGTACCCCGACCTGTGCGTTGCAACGGTAGAACAGTTCAAGGGGTCCGCCGACTTTCAGATGGCTATTGATGCCGCAATCACCAACAGCTTGGCATGAGAAGGGTCTAGGGGGGCTGGCCCATCGAGAGCGACCGCTGGGAGCAGGAGTGAATAAGAAGTGATTCAGAGCTTCCAGCGGTCGGACTTCTACAAACATGAGATGGCTGAGTTCTGGGACAGCAACTGGACAATGTTCAAGCGAAAGGCTGAGGAGCTGTTCCCAGACTTGGACTTTAACAATGTTAGAGTAGAGGAAGACGATGTGGCCCAGACCCCCTTAGATGAAGGAGTTGATGAAGAAAATCTTGTTTCGATTGAGGAAGAATGAAGAATGTAAAATTTTTGTACTTCGTTTGTAAATAAATAAATAAAAATTTTGTTGTTGCTTTGTTTGTGGTTGTGCTTTTTTTTTTTTTTTGTTGGGTATGTAACTTCTGTAGTAAACTTATGTATAAGTCT